>JAQGBY010000522.1:0-42969 GCA_034698785.1 Mycogona germanica | reverse complement strand
CATTTCTCTGTGATTGGTAGATTTTTGCCAAGATTTTTTTGAAAAGTGAAAACGCGTTATGTCGTCATTGCCGGTGGTATGCGGATTGGCGTGAACTCGTATAGTCGTTTTGGCCGGTTAAAGGGTTAACTATCATTGAAAATGAACTGGACTGGAATGAACGAACTGGACAAATGTTTCCTGCAAGGATGATGTGTTTGAACTAACTGGTAGGTCGACATTTTTCGTGAGCATTTGGTTTTGTTCTCCTCCCCTCTCCTTCAAAGGGGAAGATGTACCGGGGACTGTGTTGGCCCGACAACCATACCTCGACTTCGCCAACTGCGTTTGCTCCACTTTTCGTCAAGCAAGAACGTTTCTCTGCTGTTTTGGATAAGAAACAAGCGACCGTTGAGTAACGAAACGCAGAGGTTTTGAGGAGGTCCTCTTTCGTTTACCAAAAACCAACAGTTCATCCCCCGGTTGAGCCAACAGTCTCGCTAACTCACCTTCGTGGCCACGTCAGTTCAGTTTCAGTTCCACCAGAAATACGAGGTTTCCTTAATCGGGACAGTCGAAGCGCTCGGTTTCTTTCCAATGTCCAAAAAAGCTAAAGATTCTTCCAGTCTTCCTCCATGTGTCGTGTTGTTCGCAGCGCAATGTCGTCAACGTCATGGTGGACATTTTAGTAGAATCCATTTCCGGGCAGGACATTTTAGTAGAATCCATTTTCCTCTGTGCTATTGTTGCGATTTTGATAACTACTCGGATATGAATAACCTGTCCATGCGCAACATTTCAAAATGATGTCGCTTCCGGTCAATTCGGACTTTGGTGTTCATCTGATACTTTTCGGATAGTCCTTCATTTGGCGACGTCGTGCCATTTTTCGCCAGTGAAGTTTCTGAGTGCGTCATCTGTTAAAATCGTTATTTTTCATTAATATGAGCCGCATCCTCCCACGAAAAGTAATCAAAGCATATGAAGAGTCATCGCTGTGATCTGTGGTTCGTCTAGTTCCGGAAATCACTCGGGCTTTTGTCGTGTCTTCGTCACCGTACTTCACCAATATCCGGGGACTAAAACACCACAGTTATGTTTAGTGATTCCAAATCCCTCAGGAGACCCGCTTCTTGGTGTTCAAGTCATGAGTCATGTTTTATGGGCAGATCCCAATGAAATAGGACTTAGTCTCGATTTGGGTCCTCATCCGGTCTTTTGGCTCCCGCCACAGGACCTTCCGGGGGCCACTATAGCGACCAGTTATTGAATCGATACTTGTAATCACGTCTGTCGCTAATTGATTTAACCACGACAAGTAGATAACGATGAATATAATAGCTTGTGATGTTCTATCCCCGGCTGCTCCGCGCAATCAATATTCATCATTGCCTCTTGAAAAATCGATTAGAATCAACTGGTCCGATGTCAACGGAATATTAGGTTTGTCTACGGTTCGGTGGCCTAGATAGAATTACACACAGATATTGAATATATTCCATTTTCCAGCGAGAGTCTCTGGCATTCTCATTCACTCGTAGCTCTCAAAGCGTTGCTGCCTTAATTTTTGACGACCGAAACCTGTTAATTTTATTCACGGCTCACCATTTTCCTCACCCGTGTTGCAGCAACGGCTAGCCACAGTGTTGGCACTGTTCATCACTTGTTATAACCCTTTTTCCCCGGGACGACATCGACTCGGTTTAACGATCCCTTTTTACGATCGGTGGAAAATGTTCTTACAGAAACGTGGAGATTTACGTCCGGACTCTTTATTTGTATTGGCTGATGGTTGGACTTCTGTATTTAATACTGCTCCCATTTTCTTTTCGATTGACGCATATCTTCCTAATTCCTATCGCTGATTTTAACATAAAACTACGTCTTTCCCCGAGTCAATTAAGTGATTTTTATCCAGAGTTTCGAGCTTTACGCAATAAGAGAACCCGCGGCTCATCTGGTTATTATTGACGAGCAGGAGATGAGCAGAGAATCGCCCTGGAGGTTCTCTTTTTGTTTTATTCGGTTCAAGCTATTTCAGTCAAAATAAATCGGTTTTATCAATTGCACTATTAAGGTCGAATGATGGTGTTCGGCCCAGGACCAGTTTGGCCTGGGTTCGAACCTCGGCAATGAGTTCATTAATTTAAATTAATTTGGTTTATTCGATTCAAGCGATATCAGTAAAAATAGATCGAATCTTTGTGGGTGTGCCTCTATGGTGGAATGACAACAAACTATTTGGTCCAGGAACTGATGGGAGTGGGTTCGAATCCACCAGTGGCAGCTAAATTCATGAGACATTCTACCAAAACTCCGGAGTGAATAGGAAGTAACTTGTGATTCCCATTGTGGTTTACCTTATTGCCACCAGGTGACGCAGTCAAGTGAACCCTCTGAATGTGTAGTTTTTATGGAACATCATCTTTTTAAAGTTACTCTATCACTCTTTCAGTTGTTGGTGTAGTTCCTCTGACTGTCGCCAGGAGGCCGAGACAAGTCGAGCCATTTGTAGGCAATCTGTTGGCGCACATCCGGTGGGAAGAGAGTTGTTTTTCGCGGTTCATTAGATGCCCGTCCGTGTTATTTCGTGTAAAATTGCTAGGCCGAGGTTTTTTATGGCATCTCTTTTTTTCCGTTTCCGAATTTCTAGACGTGTCGCGTAGCTTGGTGGTGGTTGGTGGTGGTTCCTTTTTTTCTGCGGTTGGGTGTTCAAATGGGCAATGATGTCGCCGACGGAAATTCAAACTGTTCGTGTCGCCCCGGTGCTGCGATTACCGCGCGATGTTGATTTCCGCCGCCAGCCAATGGTTGCCATTCCATCTTAACGCGATTAAATCGAAATCACCATCTGGTTATTTCGTTGGTGCAGAGGCCACCGGTAGTTCTAGTTTCGTCTGTTCCGACAGTGCTGTCGAATAAATTGTTAAGCAATGCGCATTTTATATCGGGCAAGTTAATAAGGTTCAGACGCAGACTGCCATCTTTGTTGCAGTGTGAGAACTCTGAGATCAAGGCTTGTTGCATTTAAAAAAAATCAATTACCGGTTTCTACTCGTAGCTATAAAAATAACCAATAGATGATTGATCAGAAGACCTTCATTGGAAAAATCAATCTTAGATATGTTATTTCTTGTTAGTGGAGAAAATTGTGTCCTAATGTTCGACCTTTGATTTTATAGAGATCGGCAGAATCCAATTTAGATGTTAATTGTTGAATTGACGTCGGCCATATATTCAATTACTTCGATGTATTTGCGAGCGGAACCGGATGTAAGCTAGTATCTGCAACCGGGGAAGTGTTCTTTGTAGTTGCCCTCGAGCCGGAAATCCGAGACTGGCGCGCCCCCTGGACGCCGACGGCCGCACTTGGCTACTATGCTCGGGGTTTCCGCGTCGGCCGACGTCCGAAGCCGAACCGACCCACCTCCACTGACCGCGCCGCCCACCCTCACGAATTCTAATGATGCCCAAGGTGCGTGACAAGACTGAGAAACCGCGAAAGAAGTTATCCTTTCGCGATCCGGAGGTGGACGCCGAGGACGAGGTGTTCGCGCCGCCGTCCTCGCCCAAACAGTTTCAGCTCCAGCAGCGACAGGCCACCGGCAACCTGCCGGTGCCGCAATCCTATGGCGGCGGCTGCGGCGGCGGCGGTAGCAGCGGCGGCTCGCTGCTCTCGACCTCGCCGCGGCCCGCCAGTCCGCTGACCTTCGAAAACCGCGTGGTGTCGCCCCGTCGCTCCTCCCTCATCCAGCTTCAACCAATCGCGGCCGTGCTCCGATCACGTGGCGAGGACGTCGGCCAATTGAGTTCGCCCATCGCCATCAGCCAAGGCGCTAATCGGGGACCGTCGTTCGAGGAACAGCTCGAATTGCTCCTGTCGCCGCCGGCGACGCGTCGATCGCTGTCGTCCTCACCGGCGAGGTCGACCTCACGCGAACCGACTTCCTCATCCTATTCACCGGTGACGTCATCTCGTCACACCGTCTTTCGGAACAATAACACGGGTCGTCGGGGTCAGGGTGTCGATTCGCGTCACAATAACGGGTCGAGATCAGCTGCCAATCCCCGAATTATGATATTCGAGACACAGGACGATGAAGAGGAAGATGCGGAAGATGAGGGAGAGGAAGAGGAGGAGAGGGATGCTGGAGGAGTTGATACTTCCTTCTACGCCGACGAGGACGAGGAAATCTGGCTGGAGGAGGAACAGAGGCTGGCACTGAACGAAGGAAGTATGGAGGACCTCTATCTCGAGGTGGGCACCCTGTCTTATATTATTTTTATTTATTTGCGCCTGTACCACGAATGGAACTTGGGTGAGCCATGAGGAAAAGGTCATCCTTACTGAAAAAAATTAAAAATAAGAGAATAAGAGAAAATAACTAAACTAGAGGGCCGAGAAACGTTGAGCTCCTTTCAGATGAATTATTTGTGCTAACCTATTCCTTTCCTATTCCTCAACGGAACTCAATGGAACTTGGGTAAGCCATGAGGAAAAGGTCGTCCTTAGTGAAATAACTCAAAATATGTAGATGGGTTAAACTAGAGAACCGCAAGAGCTTCTTTCAGATGAGTTATCAGGCGTGAATAGTCCTTTCCTATTCCTCAACGGAACTCAATGGAATTTGGGTGAGCCATGAAAAAAGGTCATCCTCACTGAAAAAACTCAAAATATCTAGAAGCCGAGAACCGCAAGAGCCTCTTTCAGATGAGTTATTTGTGTCAACCTATTTCTTTCCTATTCCTCAACTCATCCTGTCACCAACCTCCATTGCTCACATTACTCAAAATCACATTCGTGGTACAGGTCTTTGTTTTCCTGACTAGAGGAATACATTATTATTTATTGTTTTGCAAATTGACAATCACGATCGACAGTCGCAAGTGTTGTTAAATTTACTAGAAAATTTTGTAGATATGAAATGTCGAAATATAACGGAAGCTGTTATCGTAGCGATTGAGCGATGTTTATGTGAGCGGATCTGCTCCGTACATTTACTTCGATTCGGATGAAGATTGCGATCACCAGTTGCCACAAACGAGTGTGGAGAAAGTAAGCCTGGGTGGCGTCGAGCAACGCATTATCTTGCTTATTGTACGAGTGCGTCGATTCGATTTGTTTTGTTGAACGCGACCGAGCATCACTTTCGCCTCGTGTTCGGGTTCGCCATTCGCTGTAATTGCTTTTTGCTTACATCTCGTTTGGCGATTGTTTCGTTTTTTACGATACATATGTTTTTGGCGAGGCTTTTGATTGCAGTTGCGATGCGTCCTTTATGTTGTCATGACAACGTCGTAACTCTGGCGTGAACTACAGAGTCGGACCGTACACTGCATCAGTGCTGGAAAGACTCCTTAGTTCGATATCTTGTAAGAATTCAATTTACAGGCTTATGAAAAAATCCTAATCCTTTGCATCCTAACGTCAAAAGAAAACATTTTTTTAATCATTCGATATTTCAAGTTTCTCATGTCGGCATATCAAATACAAGATCTAATAATAAACTAACCGTTTTAATACTATTATTTCCTTATATTTCATATTCACATGTAATTAAAAAGAAATTCCTACTCAGGTTTATCTCATTCTCGTTTGTCTGACAAGAAATTTCATATAATAATGCAGTTTGACTGGTGCTCTGTGTGATTGCCTCGCCACAAGGGACAGCAGGAGCATTCTCTCCCGGCACCAGAGGGCAGCACACGCCAGATATCCAATCTCCTCATTCCGCTACGTCAGTTCGAGGTCTCTTTTCCTTCCCGTTCTTGGTGTGTGACGTCAGCGCCTGCTGACGTTCCAGAGGTCTCGGCCTGGAATTGAACCGGGGATCGCGACATCTCCCCCCTCATTGCCTGTCAGCAGGCGTTCAATCGCTCCGTCCTCCGTTGTCATACATCGTCAGAATTCAGTGTGACCGGATTGATTTTTGGCCATTCATTTAATTTTCATGAATGCGCTGTATTTCGATGATATGGCGGAAACCAAACGTGCCTAACGTGCCAAATTGACTTTATAACTTTATAGTATCTGTTTATGTGAGGGCACACCGCTTTCAACTGAAACTGAGACATTTCTTTCCATTTCGTGATCGCGGAAACTCGAATGGGGGTGGTGTAAAATATAGAAACTTAGTTTGGCGTCAGCAGACGAGTGAGACAAGTGGGACACGAACTCCTCCTGGCAACGGATTAAGCAGAATCGCGAGACGCATTGCAGCCCTCACCAATTGCAGGTGTTATCTGGTTTTATGACCGTCTACCATCGTCACATTCTTACCAGATAGCGAGCCATTAATTTGCATTCCGGTCGCTTAGTTGCTCGGCACCATCTTGCGACGAGTGCACATTGGGGGAAGGCTAAAAGGGGACCTGACGAGGTCTCCTGAACCCGAGCGACACTTTTATTGCTCCTAATGGGGGTGGGTGGAGGAGGAGGAGGACACACTTTCACCGTTCTCGAGTTAGATTGCCTGTGACGAGATGTACTTCTCAAACGACATAAAAATTGAAGCATCTCATCGTTAATGGCAGCGTTGCATTTTTTATACACCATACGCGTAGATGGTTTCTTTAGAAGATAAGATATCGACAACAGAATTGAACCTATCGAAATCTTCAGTAAGCATGAATTAGAAAAATACAGATTGTAAGCAAGATTGTTTTGCCGGAAAATTAATTAAGGACTTCAAACTGAAACTTTTCCCTGTCATGATAGCGACATAATTTTCTAATATTTTTTAAAATTCTGTTTTGTGTGTGAATCATACGATACCTTATAATCCCAAATGATTACGAAACGACACAATTTAAATATCTAATATCTTTCCTTCGAAAATTTATTTTTTCCTATTGATTCCATTTCCATTTCATCCATTTGCCACGCTAGAAGAAACTGTGGCAAATGTGGCTGGCATCACTGGTATCACGTGATTGGCGCACGTGAGAGCGACTGCAGCGCCATTTTCGTCAAGTGGAGACGCCATCTTGTAATTTTTCTTTTTAATGGCAATGCTTAAAACTTCAACGGCTGATATCTCGATAAAAACGCAAATTCAAGATCTGAAATAACTTGCACTCGATTACAAATTTGAGAGACCCTCTTCATTTCAAATTTGGTTTAAATTCGTTAAGCCGTAAACGCCAAGACAGAGAGTAAAAATAAGATGAGAAACTTTAGGATTATAATATAGGCTGACTCTTAAGACATAACCTAATAGGCAACTGCCTCTCACTATTAAAGTGAGACGTCGTGATTAACATCATTACATGTTCCGACCATGTACATTCTGTGATGATTCTCTCCAGTCTCAGTGTCTGTTGAGCATCAGAGCCGTAGCTTTAATCGGAGTGAGTAAAAACACTGACACAAGCTAGATCTAGCTGACTGTCGTGAAATTAGCCAGTCGCCAATGTTTACCCACACAACCTAATGAGATTATATTTGGCAAAAGCGCAGTGTTGGTGGTGCTCCTTGGTGTTGGTCGGGCGCGGGGGTGTAGCGGGGCGCGCAATGCGGCATTGACGATGGACGAGGGCTTCAGCTACTGGTGGGCCATCAAAGAGTTTAGAGGAATCGAGAACCCAATAGAAAATACTGGTGGTTAGCGTCCGGAAACCACTTTTTTACGAAGAGCTCAACTTAAATTAACATCCATACAAGCAATGGTTCCTGGAGCATCTTATATTACCATTTTATTTATATGATGGTTTATTATAAAACTAAGAAACTGCTTTTCCTGTTTGGAGACTAACTCTCGAACGGGAAAATCAAATCGCATAAAATTTTACATACCGTGAGTACACCACCACAATTCGCTAGCGACGGAATTTCAGATCTCCATTTTCAATATTACATAATAAAACAACCGTTACTAAATTTTGGATAATCTCCCTTTCGCTTCAAACTTAAAAAAAGGCGTCTCCACATCAAAAGCATGACGTCGTCGATTTCACGAGACAACCAAGCAAACCAGATAACAGTTCCAACCAACCAAACCAGATCACGTGAACATTTGCGATGTTGCTGGGCGATTTGCCTTTAGAGAACTAGCGGCACTTCTTGTCCAAGCACGGATTCGCCGATGACGTTCCAATTTATGAACGCAGCCTGCGCAGACATGTATGCATTAAATATGCTCGGTCAGTGATACATTTGGAGCTAAGCGCTGGACGAAGCGCTTAGTGTGGTTCAACCTCTATCCATTTTCATTTCTTTGTGCGTGGCGAACCGGTCCAAGATCTCATCCCCTTCTTCACTCCTTCGCTCCCGCCACATCCCTTTCGCCCCGTAATCCCGGTCGCACGCACGCACGCGCGCGCGCGCTTTTTGTGTGTGCACGCGCGCTCCCAATCGCCCGCAGCACTAGATTTGCCGCACTGCTCGGGATTGCGCAGGAGCGGTCAGGGGCAGCATTCGTGCCTCCTCTGTCGGCCGACCGTGACGTCCTCTCTCTCTGCGGCTGCCGGGATCTCCCCGGATCTCCTCTGCCGTGGTGCCGCCGCCGCCGAGAGCGGATGCGGCGTTCCCGCATGCGTCGGTCGGGAGCGAACGCGCTCATGGAACGCTTCTCTCGTTCCAAGTCGTTCGCCAAGCTCATCTCGCCGCCCAAATCCAAGAGGCCGCCGCCTCTGCTCGGCGCTCTCACGGCGGCTGCGAGCGCTGACGAGGCGCGGGACTTGCAAATTGGGACCACGCCGGAGCGGGCAAGTACTTCTTATGCAATGGTTTTTCTTAAAAGAGTTCGGGGCTTGGGTTGAGGTGGAGGGTTGGTCGACGAACTGGGCGCCTATTTTTAGAAAACGTCAAGACTCGTCAAGACAACCGGATCGTTCACTCTTCTCAATTCAAAATAGAAAACTCGGAACTGCCACTGACAGTCATCCGTAAATACTTCTTGATCGGTCCAATTCGGGCTCGAAACCACAATCTTTAAATAAAGAACAATATTACAATTATAATTTATAAACTTGAACATTTTGGATGACACCAACTTGGGTTTATCATTAGTGATTTGCCATTTTCGATTGGTCAAACTTATCAAATTCTCCATTCAAAACATCATTTTTGAAGCAGTTTGAATTTGGCTTCATTAAAGAAGTCTCATTTATTGTTAGTAGTTCTTACGAAATGTCATTTTGTTTTGGTTGATCAGACACATGGGCGATTTTAAAATGTTTAATGTGGCTATTTAGAACCACCTGCACAACTAGCATAGCACCTGCGTAATATGTGATTGCCTCGCAACTAGGGGCAGCAACTAGGCGCGCAGGATGGAATTGACATTAGGAACATCATTTCACTAAGATGGTGGAATTGCAGGACTACAATTTGAAACTCGGCAACGAAGATAGTTTAAACGTAAAAATTAACATATCTTCTCGAAGATAAATTAAGAAAATGAAATTTGCGAAACACAAACGACAAACAAAAGAACTCATCCGTGACTTTCGTCATTACCCAATAAATTGAAAAATACAAAAAGGAAGTTTCTTTAGCGTTTCTCTTTTTGTATTTTTCAATTTATTGCGTAATGACGAAAGTCGCGGATGAGTTCTTATATTTGTCGATTGTGTGTCGCAAATTTCATTTTCTTAATTTATCTTCGAGAAGATATGTTAATTTTTACGTTTAAACTATCTTCGTTGCCGAGTTTCAAATGGTAGTCCTGCAATTCCACCATCTTAGTGAAATGATGTTCCTTATGTCAATTCCATCCTGCGCAATGTGTGATTGCCTGTTGATTAGGGGCAGCGATAATTTGCCATGCTAGCTCTCGCCATCAAACCGGATGTCTGACTAACACGGCCAGTGCTCGGTCATCAGTCAAGAGACCCTGTGTTCGAATCATACAAAATTTAGCACACGCCCCCCCCCAGAAAACCAGTAGATACGACAGTTCCAGGTTCGATTCCCAGCGCGCAATCACCTGTAGCGATATTCGCTACACTTGACACGAACACGAAACCGGAAAAAGGGTTTCAGCGTTTCGGCGCCAGGTGTCTCCAAATGTTTCAATTTCACTCGTATCGTGGGCGTTCAAGTGTCGACGCCTCTAACTCTTGACACAGCTGTGTCTTTCTGGAGCTTAGGTTGGTGCTTCGGCTTATTTGAGAACCTCCAAATTGTTGAGAGCGCGTTCTAGTGCGACATATGCGGAGACGGCCTAGGGGTCAGTGCCTCAGGGGAGGCTGCTGCGACCACCACACCACCGCGGTCTTCCATTTATTCCCGCCGCCAAACAAAATGCAAATGTAATCTTGGCCGCTGCTGTCACCTCAATCGATCGACCCAACAACGGTGGCTGGAGCACGATCGATCGTCAGCTTCTGCGCCATCGAGGACCGCACACAAGCCAATGAAACCGTCAATCACCATATTTTACCCCCCAAAAAAACATGTTCAGTTTAGGTGTTTCGAGAGGTTTTTTCACTAAAACAACAAATGACATCGATACAGGTGTTAAAGCGTGACAAGCTCGAGGGTGCGTTTAACCTTTTGTTTTTCGCTCATCGTTTCCAGAGAGTACTGGGTGAGCTGTAGGCGTTGAACCAATGAAGTCCAGAGTACCGATTAGAGTTCGATTCGTTTTTATTATCCCCGTCATCTTGGGTTCGATTCCCGACCGCGACACCTTCGGAATGTGTCGGGCTAGAGAAATTCCTACGCAAAAGCCGTTAAGCGATATCAGGAAGTTGTTAAAGATCCCTGCCTTAAATATCAGGCGTGGACCAAACAAAATTGCCAAATTGCTACCAGGGTGAAGTCATAGGGCGGAAATGATGGAGGATCTCCTTAACAAATATATCGAGAAAGTCTAGAGTACGTAATTACAATTTATTAACATGTCCGTAAGTAAAAAGGAGGGGCTAAAATAATTTTATTGACAGAATTAATTTTGTTGAAATACTGCATAATTTCGTTTAGTATCCTGTCTTGATTATATTTTGTTGATTATTTGATTAAGTAATTTCATTTTGTTCCGTGTTTTTTTTTGCAATAAATGGGTTGGATGACATGTTCCGTTAATAAATACAAAGTTATCTATGACAATTCTGTTTTATGTCATTTGAGAGACCGGCATAGGATTAATAAAAATGGGGGTGGTGCCCCGGGACATACCCGACAAAATTGTAACCGGTATAGGATTGTAGATGTTGATGTCTGTGTGTGGTGGTTTTCGTTTATTTATGTGTTGTTTCAGTTTAGTGTTCGCGAGCGCCGGCCTTTTGGGAAGCACCGAAGCGTGTATTGTTGACATGGTCTTGAGGGGACGGGAGGGTTGAGGGTTGAGGGTTGGTGGTAAAGGATCTTACATTTTGTCGCACAACAGTTAATTGAATAGGGCCCGAGCTCGCGGATCGTAAAACCGCATGATTTCCACCAATGTCACTCGCACTGGATTTATTTTTAAACAACAAAAGCAAACCGGCAAACAATTGAATTGTTTTTGCGAGACGACATTACATGTACATGGGAATACCTTTGTCCTTCTTTTCCTACTCCTCCTCCTCCTCCTCCTCCTACTGCGTTTGTCATCTTTGTAAAGTTTCTCTAAACCGTTGTCTATTGTCTAACTTGCTGAATAGGTCTTTTGTACGAAATACTCTAATTATGCTGGCAGTTCCGTCGATGATTAGTCGAATTTGAGGTTTGGGGTACGTTTACATTTTTGAACGAGTTTCAGTTTCTAATAATATAGTCGCATAGAGATATTGAATTACTGCAAAGGGGTCGCTGTAGTCGTGCTGAATTGCTGGTAAGAGGCGCTGTGATTACAGTCATTGTTACCCCAGTGTTCACGGAGGAACATCTCATTGATGAAAGATGAAAACTTGTTCTCACTCGAGCTCAACTCGAGTCTTAATTTTAAATGTAAAAAGTCAATTGAAGCTATAAAAAGAGCACATTCAAATAAAATGAATATGCATGGACGCGTTGATATGTATCCTACTGAGCAGAGCTACCAAACTTAGATCGTGAGCTGAAATGCCTAACGCGCCATTATCATCACAATGGCAACCAACCCTGTTTGATAAAATAACGGAAGCTCGAAATTAAAGTGTATTTCTCTGGAATAGTAACCAACAATGTACATAAACTTGAATAACTAGTTTGTTTTATTTATCCAATTGGGAGAAGCTGCGTCTGCATCATCAATATTTTCCCGCGAAAAATATCGGATGTTGACGTAAGATTCGGATTTTTCCCGCCAAAATCGGCTAAAACTCTGTGTCCATTGAATCCGTCTGCTTCAGTCCTCGTGGTTTAGTTCTTCGCTATCAGTGTTTGACCAGACACTGTTGGTGAAATTAGTTTCTCAACTCATGCATTTGGTAGTTGTTTTAATGAAGGGGATTCAGCCCAATTTTCCAGTAAAGGTCATCCTCCGACGTTTCGAAACGCCTTTATCCATTAAGTGGTTTCTAAGCGAAGGTGATACGTGGCAGTAGTTTTTAATAGTTCCGTGCGAGCTAACCCCTAGACCTCCAACGTTTCCCTAAAGGCAGCTGCGTTCGAGCCGATCTCATTTCATTTCAAAAGATAAGTTAGTTTGGGCCAAGTACTGGGTTTCTACTGTACGCTCAGCGCCAGTTGTCTGGGGGATTATTTGGGGTTGGGTTGGGCTGGGCGAGAAAGTTGTTTTAATTCGGGCCTCTATCCCCCGTCCAAATGGTATTCAACACATTGGGGTGCTCCCAAATGGCATTAGTATGCGTCCGTATTGTTGGGGACCTGTATAAGGGGTTTTGCTGAAGACGCGGTTTAAGCTTTGCCAGACGAGAAGGATGGGTCGAAATTGCATTCGGTAGGAAGTAGGCGAGGTCGCCGGGATCTAGATGTCGGCAATTTCGACTCTCGCGTTCTAAAGTGAAATGGCTGAACTCCTGGTTAATGTATTCAGTGCTGATGCCACTTTGTTACACTGCGAAAAGATGTGACTTCAATTTTGTCGCCAACTGTCTTAGTTTCTGACGTCGTCGTTCGCTGCCACACGCCGCTGCTTCTCGGAGATTAGTTTACAATTACAATTACAAATTTGACCCGCAAGCAGCCCCCGAGAGAGGGGCCCATGGCGGGGGTCGAAAGACCAGTTGAGGACAGAAATGGATTTATTTTTAAAGGCTCTGGATTTGAGGCTCTGTCAGGCCATTCCACTGTCTACGCACTCTAGGGAAATAGGAGTTAAAATATGACGCAGATGTACATTGAACCTCATTCACCATTCTAGTGTGGCCCCTTCTTCTACCTCTATTATGAGCTGGACACATACAGAGTCCCCGATATCAACATTCCAATCCCCCTTCAGAATTCTGACTTAGTTTCCGTCAATGATTAAAATCTACGGCGCATCCTAACGGTACGTTTGCAAAATTTTATTTTTACAGGATTTGTAATTACCTCCTGGCTAAATAACTTCTGACATGGCACAGATAATTTCCTTGAGTCCTTGAGTCCAACTTCTGACATGACATAGATAATTTCCATCTTACTTTAAAAATTGATATTCTTAAAGTTGAAACGTAACTCAGAATAGTACAGAAAATTTATTCAGTGCTAGATCAAAGAAGTAGGATTCGTCCGGGGATCAGAAATCGGCGAAGTATTTTCATTTTACAGTTTTATTTTCATACGACTCCAAACTTTTATTTGCGAGTTAAAAGATTGCGTTGAATCTTAAAAAAACATCAAAACTTATTTTTCCTTAACAAATTTTGGTTTCGTAAAAATAAGGAGTCGTCCGTCATTTACGCGTACTGTACGAAATAGACGAATTCGATCAACCATTAAATCAGCATGTACTGTATATATGCTAAACGCAACCGGCATTCATTCTAACGCTTTTGAATGGGAAGTGACTGGTGCAAATTCATCTCTTCTCCATCCGCGCATCAAACAGACGATGCCAGTACTACCCTAGTCATGGCCGGCAATATGTACACATATAGGCCTGGCCTTTTCTTCCTTCTTCTTCCCCCGACTGCTGTCGTTCCGCTTCTAAATCATTCTCCTTCTCTCTCAGTTTCGCCTCGTCAGTCTGTCTTGGCCTTGTCGTATTTCCGCCGCCACAGCGTCGTCCCTCTTCCGCTTCCTTTTCAATTGTCATTTGGCGCCCCCTTCGTTGCCCACGCTCGCTCTGACGTCATCAGTCCTTCGCGCCGGCGATAGGCCTAACGGGTCGGGCTTATTCGTCTGCTGTCTGCGGACACACGATTATATGCTATATGACTACGTAGACATTGGTGGGATAGTTGCACAAAGTGAATAGTTGCCGGGGGCGTGCCAACCGTTCAGCGGCATTTACACCGGAGAAGATCGGCTCCCGAGGAACCGAACTTCTCTGGTTGCGAGAGACTGAAGCGTGCTCCGTTCTCCTGCTACGATCTTTTTTATTTGCACCTATAATGGAGTTTTGCAGTGTTCCATTCACACGCCGTTGTATTATTTGCTCAATAGATGGCGCGGTTGCGTGTCGATTGAATGAAACTATTTCTCAGTAGAGGCGCTGATGCGTGAAAAATGAGCGACAAAAATGAGCGCTCCTCTTGATGTGCTATTGCCGCTCATGCTATATCGAGAGCGGAGCGGAAGCCCTTAGCGAGCGCACAGAAGGCGCTCTGTAAATGGATCCAATGCGAGGCTCCCTTCACAATAGGAAAATTTGTATACGTGATGGGAGCTGCTCCTCGAAGCTGCGATTTTTTTGCTTTCTTGGTGCAAACGCCCCTTAAAAGAGCGCATTATGTGTAAACATGTCGAAAATTATAAGGTCGTTGAATTTAAAAATGCGCTCGCTGACACTCAACGAGACAACTCACAAATAAACTCAACAACTATTATATAAGTCACGTTTTTATAAGTAAGACCCTTAGTAAGAGAAAAATGCGGCTTATGGGAGGTGCGACAATTATCAAACCGAGGCTGATGGTCCGAAAAACACGGTACTCATAACTTGTGACTTTTGAAGTTCCCGAAGTAAAAAGTACTCAGTTGTATCTTTTAGCTAGCGTATGCCCATTGTGAAATTGTTATTGTTATAAGGGGTTAGATCTTCGGTGGTGTGGGGTTATGGTTGCCGTGTTAGTGTTGGAGATTAAATGTCCCGTGTTTACCGAAGAAATAAGCCCTAAGACTAACACTGATGATGTCTTTGCGGCTGAACCTCGCCAAGTGTGTTAGCTGTAGGCCCTAACCCCTTCTGCGTCTACTGGTGTGTGTGCCCCAGTTACGAACCGACACTGCTGTGTTTTAACAAACAAACCCAGGCCTTAGGACGGAGCCGCGAATCAACAAACAAACAGATAAATGGAGGCGTCATCAGACCTTCCTTTTTACGAGCGAACTGCGACTTACCAAAACTGTATCAGTTAAGAATAGCAAAGATGGCGTTGCTAAGAGGAGCCTGGAAAAAGATTTTTTGGCGAAATGGTTAATTGTGATTATTCGATTTTTATTTTAATAAGCATCGAAATCATTTCTTGGAAGTGTAACGAACAAATCGATCGTGTCAAAGGAGGAATGTGAGAGCTCTTAAGATGGGCTGAGTTGGGAGTCTATTTTCTTTACGCGCAAACTTTGTTTTTGTTTTAACCGCGTTAGCCTACTTGTAAATGACGATTTAACTACACTCGTTCAGATTTGGAACGGCTAATCTCGTCTTAGCTCATGGAAAGTTATCTTCAGACACTCGTAACTTGTTTTTATACGAACCCACTTTTAACGGAACAAAAGTTACGAACGAGGGTGATTCGAAAAATTCGGGAATATCGAATTGATATGGCATTGAAATTATTCTGATCTTGTGCAACAAAAATATGATATTCAGTTTCTTATTTTATCATTTTTTTAAAATTCAAATGAATTAACATTTTCTTGTCATCTTGGTGTTGTTTTTAAGAAATCTTATTGTGTTCGTAGTTAATGTGGTTCGTCTGAGAAATTTTGTCTTGATGTAAAAAGTAAGTCCACACTTGGCATTGAAATCATCTAAATTCTAAAGTTTGAGGATCAAAATGAACTCTTCTAATTGGTAATGTACTTTTTCTGGTAACAATTACCTTATTAAGAATACGAATATCGCATCACTTTGATTAAAATCTTATAGTTGTTTAAAATTATTTCGAAGATGCTTCGGCATCTCTTCATTCGGGACTCTACCCTCAGGTGTGCAGTTGCCAAATGTAAAACCGGATTATGAAAAAAGTGAGGCTGATCTCGTCTCACTTAAAAAAATTGTCTATTCGCTTCCCCAAATGTCTGGTCGAGAGGAGGATCGTTTATCACCCGGGCCTGATGTCTGAACTCTCCATCCAGTTATTTATGTCAGACGCGCGATGACGTCAGCAGGGAAAACGGGAAGCCCCACTTCTTGCTCGGGCTGGGGTTTATATTTACAAAATCTAGGTCTTGTTTTTGGTGTGACCGAGCAGAATCGCGGAGAAGTCATTCTTATCTGGCATCCTTGCGTATCCTGGCATCCTGGCATACATCGGTTGTGCTGCCAGATTCGGGTTACAGTTAGATTATCACTCGATCAATGACCATTGTTTTGTCTTTGATCAAAAATCTGGTCTGGTAAACTTCTACTGAGCAACGTAATAAAATATTTAATTTATTTTTTAAATCTTATTTTTTTATCTTCGATCATTTCTGTTCTTTCATTTCTTTAAATAATATAAGTTAAAAGGGAAGCTGACCTCGAATAGCCAGGTCTTGGGCAGCTGAGCAAGTCACGGTGCTTTCGGTGATTGCCAACCTTCGAAATTTTCAGGGACAGCGTACAGTTTGCAGGCGTTGTTTCATTTCTACGTATAAAAGGCCACTTTTTCCCCAACTCCGAAGATTAATTCTAGTTGAACAAACACTTGTCGCGACGATGCGGAAATCAATTAAACGCCAGTGCCAACATGTTTGTCTTATCCACGGCCTTTTGTTTGCATTTGCTTTTGTTTGCAGAGCCAGGCCATGCGCATTGTGCGAACGGTGGGTCAAGCCTTCGAAGTATGTCACAAACTGAGTCTCCAACATTCGCAGCAGACGATGGATGGACAGGAGGACGCCGTCAGCGAGCGAAGTGTCAGTGACGCGCAGAGCGAACGGAACCGGAAACGTGAGTATCACTCATTCTCTTCATCGGGACAGCATCTCTTGACTGCACTGTACTTGTCCGTCTCAATTGTCCAGTCCACGCACCAATGTATCCGAAACGCACGAACACCGCCACTCCATTTGCCATCCTGGTGGATTTCCACACACCTTATTTCTTATCCTAAATGGCCGGGCGCATTGAGTGATTGCCACGCAACACGGGGCAGCAACTGAGGGTGACTCTCGCCCGCTTTTTCAGATAGGAGCTTTATTTCGTGAGTTAACGGAATGGTTCTCGTCTTTTCACGATCTCAATACAATTTCAGTACAATTGTAATACCGTTGTCAGAATAGCTAGGGAATTTAAGTCGCTTCGCTACGAGAAACCTTCTCTCTCACTTAACGAGTAACACTTTCATTTATTATTAAACGCACCCTTTCGTTGTTCCACCGGCTCCAAGCGCTGCCATTTTCAATGTGTAAGGAATAATAGATTACGTTCACCTCTATCCTTTCACGTCTGAAATGACTAGGTGCTAGAGAATGGCTAGGTGCGTTTTCAAAGTGATACTCATATCTTCCTGGCAGAGCTTAAATCCATTTTACACACCACCAACTTAGGAAACGAAAAACAAACAAACGATAGAACATGTGGTTTTTCTATTTTCTATTTGGACGATAATGATATTTATTCCTTGTTTATTTCCAACTCGTGTACGTCCGTAACATCATTTGCATGAACAGCATGCCCTGCTTTTTTTGTTGGTGTTCATGTGGCATCCTAAAGCGTGATTTACACCGGAGAAGATCGGATCCTAAGGAGCCAATCTTCATCGGTTGCGGGAGACTGAGCGTGCTCCGCTCCTCTTCGTGGGAGGTTTACACCAAAATGGAGCGATGTGCTGTTGTAATATTGGCTCAATAGATGGCGCGGCTGCACATCAATTGAATGAAATATTTCTCAGGCGATGCGCAGATGCTTGAAACATTCGCGCAAAAAGGTGAGCGCTCTTGTTATGTCATTGCCGCTCATGGAGAGCGGAGCGGAGCCGTGAGTGAGCGCGCAGAAAGCGCTCAGTAAACGGATCCCATGCGAGGCTCCCATCACAATAGGAACATTTTTATTCGCGATGGGAGCGACAAAGGCTCCAAGGAGCCGTTCCTCGAAGCTGCTATTCGCTCCGGTGTAAACGCCGCTTAAGAAGGAGATAAATCTTTGGAACACACTAAGCTCGGGTCTATCACTAAATATGGCGTCATAATGTATAAGTTTAATAATTCTACCTTTGTGACTTCTTCACTTTTCCGACGGCATCTAAACATATTCCTGGTGTAACCACCCCTCTCCTCATGTTAGTACTATTGGAATGGATCTTCGTGATTTGCAGCCCGTTATGTATCCGCCAAAAGAAAACCTATTCTCTTTTTTTCATATTTTTTTGGCTATTTGAAATGTTTTTTCACGGTTCACCGTAATACATGAATGCGAGCAGAAAAATCTCCCGGGCTTTGCAACGGCGCCCGACGGAATACATTTCTTAGCAATAAATCTCTAGATGTTCGGACGATTTAACGCGTATATAGTTTTATTTGCCAGCAGTTTTTACGCCTACTTTGTGCCGAGATACGTTTTTCTCAATCTTACTCCACCCCTCCTCTTTCTTCTGACTCGTCCCGTCACTGTTTATAGGTTTCTGTACGTCTGGACAGTAATAATGATAAATGGGGATAAAATGACAGAGCGCTTCTGTATATGTGTGTGCGTGTACTGCTTGGTTTTTTAGATCTTATTTTTTTTTCGGGGGTGCCCAAATATATGCGAATGGCGTATTTATTATTTTTTAGACGGGTTTCTCGAGACACGTAAGGCGACAATGCTTCTCCCCCGCTGAGCTCGGAAAATCGACTCCCGGGCAAACTCATTTCATACCTTATGTTGAATAACATATCTTGGAGTCGTTACACTGCAAATCGAAGTGTCTCAAATTCTGTCAACCATTTGAAGCGTCTTAAGTGTTTTACTGGCATCTTGAAGTGTCTCATGGAATATCGATCGGAAAATAAAACTTCAAATTTCAAGAAAGAAAAGATATGACATGACTAGTTTAAAGGATCCGGCTTTATATTTGCTTAGTAAGCAAAGATTGTAGCAATCATGTTTGCAACCGTGACGTCATTAGTCACACTTCCTCCTTTCACCCTCAACTCCAACCTCATTCAAACTCCAATCTATACGCATCATTCGTAGACGTCGTATTATTGACATTTGTTTTTTTATTAAATTGCTATCTCATGAACGCAACGAGATAAATTGCTGAAATAAGTTGCAAGTTACAACTACAATTACAATATGTACTCACAAGCAACCGTGGATGGGGCCTATGGCGCGGGTCGATTGACCAGTTAAGGACAAAGGTGTGGTAAAGTTGCAACACCTTTAGAATTTGTGGCACTACCTCCGGAGTAAAATGTTCAGGATGCTGCGTTACGTCATTGGTGAGAATCACAGAACTATCAAATTCTATTGCGTAACTGTGATCCTCGTGAAATTAGCCAATGGTTCAACTTGAACTTGTACTTGTTGAGATAAAGTAGACGACCTGGTAACGCTGTCTCATTTTACGACAGTCAAGTCGCCGGCCGACGGTGCCTCTGATCCCAACAGCTGTGATACCCAGACGGAAGAGATTCCTCAGGAGACCGCCGCCACGGAGACGGCGCCACCTCCGCAGAGGCCCACCAAATTGGAGCCGATCCCGCCGCCGCCCGTCTCCGATCACACCAAAGCGCCCTTGGTGAGTACGAACCCGCAAAACCAATCCACTCAGTCCTATTGGTCTTTTTGGTTCATCTTTCCATGTGGTTTTCTAATTCGTGTTCGATTCCAGACGGAAGGTGAGACGTACGCGTCACCAATGAGTGCTCCGCTCACCGCCTTCGACACGTTGCCCGGCGCCGGCACGCCCCTCAGCACTCACCACCAGGTGCAGCTGTTGCGCGAGCAGCTGGAGCAGCAGCAGCAGCAGACGCAGGTGGCCATCGCCCAGGTGCACCTGCTCAGGGATCAGCTGGCGGCGGAGACGTCCGCGCGACTCGAGGCGCAGGTAAGTCAACTAATTAGCAATTAACAGGTAGAACTGTTCAAACGATTAGAGTTGAAACAAATATATTTCCTTGTGTTTCGGGAATTTGGCTCCTGGAAGTTTTGGCTCGTGTTGGGCCGGGTTTTGCGTGTCGTTGACAGGTAATTGAGGTGAACGTCTGACTCCTGTAATTGACGTTGATGCGCGCGGCTGATTGTGTTTTTCCGGACCGACGCCAATGTTGATCCGAACAAACAAGGTTGCGTATCATCAATAGACTTGTCTGGATTAAGTGATGCGTCGGGGGAAGAAGGGGAAAAGGCTCTGAAGTTCTCGAAAATGTCACGATTCCGTTGCCCACATCAACGCATCTCCTCTGTCTTTAGCCACAGTCATGAGAACTTGAGCTCTCATTTCGAGGAAGGCAAAAAATAGAAGCTATTTTCTTGCTTAAATTGAAAGTGCTTCTTGAACATTTACTACTTGCTACGAGACAGGCAATTTACTAAGGATTGCTAGTTCGAAATGTGGTTGTTGTTGCCCATAATTTGGAAGCTGTCAACGGTCACTGGTTATATTTGTAGTTATTTCCTGAAAGTTTGTCCTTTCTTTTTTGATTATATTTATTTTAAACAGTCTGCCTTGGCGTTTACTTACCAACGGCTTAACGGAGTAGAATTTGAGCTGTAGATAGTTCCGCAAATTTGTAGTCGAGCCCAAGTTATTTCAGATCTCGATATTGTGTATTTCTCGAGATATGAGTCGTTAAAGTTTTAAGCATTGCCATTAAAAAGGGAAATTCCAAGATGGCGTCTCCACTTGACCAAAATGGCGCTGTCGTCGCTCTCACGTGCGCCAATCACGTGCTACCAGTGATGTCAGCGACATTTGCCACACTATATTCTGAATTGCTAATTATTATTCAACAAATACCTCCGAGTACTATTTCACAAAATGGGAAGAAAATAAATGTTCGTTATGATATTTAAATTGTCATGCGTATGCAAATCCTATTAATTTGCGACGCCATTCCCATGACGTTTTCGGTTCTCTAGTCGTTTGTCAAAATGTGTGGCCATGTGGCTGGTCTTGCGCAGAATTGTACGGGGTACTTGCTAGTGCCACTCGTCTTTTACAAATTGATTTTAATTAGTATTAAATGCGCTTGGTCCTGCGCGACACTTTCATTAGGCAAAGTGCTGCGTTTGCTTTGGCAGCGAGTCTCCTGTGTAGTCACTTGATTTTCTGTACTTAATTGATTTTCGTGGGGCTGGAGCTGAATAACCGAGCTCGTCTCTCGTTGGACTTTCTAGAGCTTCATTAATTGAAAACAATTATTAAGCTGCTGGGGTGGAGCTGCCCTGGCCTGGAAAGGGAGGAGGAGGAGGAGATAAAGTAAGAGACAGTCTGCTCCCTTGTTGGCTCTTAGTGATTTTGATAGGAAGGGCTCACAGTGATTGCTTCCTCGTTCATTCTAAGGGGCAGCGAAACGTTTGAATGTGTTCAAACAAAGTGTAGAAATGATTACTAATAATTTCAACTAAATTAGGTGAGGATATTGATTCCGTGAAGGGGATACTTTATGGTTACTTTTTAAATTGCGCTTCGTTGGCAAGAATGTATTAATAGGGCTGGTACCACATTTTCTAATATCAATGGAATTTCAATCGATAGACTTCTTTTCCAGAGCAATTACCCCGCTTTTAATTAGATTTGAAATTTTCGACATTCGCTGGCGACATTTGATATATTTTTTGTTATTGTTGCCGAGTGGTTTTAGCTATCTCAATTGAATAGATCGTAGACGCGCCCTCAGCTAAGTTTCAACAGTTTGTTCTTGTATTCTCATAAACCCGATTGCCGATTAATTAGAAGCAGAGCTAACAAGTTTTCTTACGAGAGACCAAAATAGCTCGAAAGGAATGTTCAATCACTACACACTGTTCGATTATTCGAGCAACAGATTATTGGTTTCTATCAAATTGTCTTCATTCGTCTTTCGACAAGTTATTCTTCGACTAAAGAGTTGTCTCGAAGCGAGAGGTGAACGGGAGTCTAACCTCGCATTTCGTTGGACGCAACTGACACGCTGAAGCATTAATTACCTAGTCTTTTGTTTAATCTAGAAAAATCCTCAATCGATAACTTTATCCGGATGTTTAACGGTTTGGAGCACTTCGACGACATATAAATTATTCCCCAGCCGTTCTCTATCATTACGGTTAGAGCCGTGGCGACGCTTTAATACTCGTAATTATCCCAAGTTTGCTAATTAATGACTTATCGCTCGTATTTAAATGTCAGCATCCGATCAGCGAATTGAATAGCGGGATTATTGGCTTTGAAAACATGGGATTATTCAAGTGCGTGGGTTGACTTTTTTCTTTGTTGTATACTGATCAAATTTTGTAATTGAAACAATGTGAGATAGCACCTCGAATATTTGAATTCGACTATGTTTTTTTTTGCTTAATCGAGTTTCCTTTGTTGACTTTTTAGGCAAGAACCCATCAACTGTTGGTCCACAACAAGGAGCTGCTGGATCACATTCAGAATTTGGTGATACAGGTCCAGGAATTGGAGGCAAAGTTACAGGGTCACGACATCCAATCGGATCTATCCTATCTCCAGCAGGTTAGTATGACGTCTGATACGCAATTTCAAACGCACCCTTGCAATCGGACGACGTTGATTTTATCTCCGAAATACATATTTTATGTTATCTGTTCCGAAAAAACAATAAATATCAACCTTTTCTATTTGGGAATAAAGAAAATCATGTTACCCCCGTATTCGCTGCCCCCTGTTAAAGCAACCACACAATGCATTGGTGCAATGCGGGATAAACGTTGTACACGATTACAATTCCTGGAATTAGTCATATTTAAATCTAAAAACAAAGGTCTTCGGATGCAATGATTCAAATTGTTATTTATTTTAACCTCAGCCCTAAACTTTGAGGTTAAAACTCTAGGACTAGACAATGGAATTAGGAAAAGTTTTGGTAATAACTAGATCGCGTTATTGGGCACTAAATTTCCTAACAAAGAGAATGAAAGTGGAAGCCATTGTCCATTGGGAAGGGATGTTTTTGTTGTTTCGTTTTCCTCAGTATCCAGGCTTTCGTTTGTCTGTAGAAGTGCGACAATCCAATCTCGCTGGCGTCCTTCTCCACTAATAGAGTCAGCGCCATTGTGCGAAAACTAACTTGTGTAACTCGAATGAAAGCAATTTGCGCCGTCCTTAGCGAATCTCATCTAATTTTGTAACTCTGGAGACCGACGCGACGCAATTGCGTCCAAACGTAATATTTGTCACTGTCCCCATTGTGGTTGACAATTAATGGAGAGCCAGCACTTGGGTGGCCACGTCCACGTATTTCCCGAGCCTAGTTCTCTCGGTCAATGAAACATTGGGGCTGCGCGTCGACAGTTGAGACCAAATTTTTCATTAGGAAATAGCCTAGTTGGAATGGCGCTGTTGACTGGCAAACATTTGGACTTCCGGTCGTGAAAACCCTACACTGAAAATGACGATAAATGCGATACAAAATACGCACCTAGCGAGCAATTTATGAAATTATTAATGAATGATTATTTTTTATAACATACTTGGTCATATTTAAAACTTCAAGAAACCGATTTACGCTCAAACAATTACAATTTTCTACGTGAGCATATTTATTAATTTACGAGGAGCGTTCAATAAGTTGGTCTCCTCAATTGTGCAAGAATGCTAGAAAAGTATTGCGATAACACACATTTCAAAATATACATGGGTCATCAATGCTCTAGAAGACCTATGCCGAAAAATAGCTTTTCTTCCACAATTTCAAATTCATCTTTTTAAATTCGTGTAACCTCAATACTTATCCTGCAAAAATTGAGTAGGACTTTCTGCACTACACTCGCAGGTGAAAATTAATGTTTTCACTTTTTTCAAATGTTGGTGTCCAATGTTCACTCACTCACACTCACTTGTTTGTTTTCTTACCCGACCTTCCCCCTCCAATCCTGTGAATTTCTCCCGCTGCTCCGACCCGGCTGTTCCGACCCCGCTGTGCACCGGTCAGATGTCGGTCATGTGCGACCCGACCACGCCCGCCTCCGGCCCCGTCTCGCTGCCGGACTACCAGGAGGCCGAGGCCTGCCAACACGCCAACAACCTTCCCGAGCAGGCCCTGTACGAGAACCGCAGCCTGAGCGCCGGCTTCGAGCCCCAATCGCCCGTCACCCTGGCCCCCTACAACTCCTCACCTCTACCGCCTTACGGGACGGGTGGCAGCGGCGGAGCCACGCCCCTCCACTACAGCGGATCGCTCAGCCGCAGTCCCAGCCTCCGTCTTCCCTCCACGCCACTCCCCACCTCCCAGCAGCAACAGATGGCGGCCAACCTGGACAACCTGGCGCTCCAGCAACGCCAGAACAGTTACTACGGCAACCAGGCGCGCTCCACGGTGGCCACCACCTCCTCGGCCGATTTTTCCAACTACTACCGCTCGCCTTCCGCCGTGGCCACCAGTGGCGCCACCAGTCCGTCGTCCAACGTCATCTCGCCCATGCGTGGCGGCGGTGGCGGTGGCGCCGCGTCCACCGCCACCGTGGCTATGAACCACCATCTCCACATGCACGACCCGCGGATGCCAGTGTCGCCGTCTGACGGCGGCATGGCCGCGCCCAAACTGAACCCCCCGCCACAGAAGAAGAAGAACTCGGGCACCTCCCGTCAGCAGCAGCAGCAGCAGCAGCAACCGCAGCCCATGACTCCCACCAACACCAACGGCGGCGGCGGCGGCGGGGACAGTAACCTCCTCTCTCCCGGCGACTCCAACACCAACTCCAGCGCCAGCAATAACTCGTTGTGCTCCGACGAATCGTCATCGGCGGCGGCCAAACAACGGGTCAGCATGTTGGGTCGATCGCTGAGCTGCGCGCCCAGCGCCAAGGACGAACTGCTCAATCGGCAGAACCGGCAGGACAATCTGTTCGGCGCCGCCCAGCAACTGCACAACTTCCACCAGCAGCAGCAGCAGCAGCAACAGCAGCAGCATCACCTGCACCAGCAACAGCAGTATTCCATGGGTCTAGCCCAACAGGCGCTCATCGATCTGGGCAACCTGTCTCTAGCGACGGACGGCAGTAATGGCGGTCCGGCGGTCCGGCAACAGCAGCAGCAGCAGCAACAGCAGCAGCAACAGCAGCAGCAGCACCTGATCGGTAACAGTGGTCAGTACATCACGCCGCAGAGGGCGGTGCCGCCGCACCACCTCATGACGGCCTACATGGACGATACCAATTTGGAACGGCTAGGCCGGATGCAGCGCATGAACTGGACCAGACATACGGTGGGCAAATGAGAGCTCGTTCTGTGGACTCATTGCGTATCGTTAGGGGACGGGTTTCTCGTCCTGGGCGCCTCTCGTTATGATGCGAGAATCCGTCGACAGGTGGCCTTGCGGTGGCGTGTGGACGAGACGGATGTCGGACACACGAAATGAGAAATGAGCTAGTCGAGGCCAGTGTCATCAATAATTGCGGATTCATTCTCCGAATTTCGTACCGTGTTTCTCAGAATGCTAGTATGGGCTCATAAGAAAAATTACCTAAGACATTCTGCGATTTAACCAGGTTCATTTTTGTCTATTGATTCGAGTGAAATTTTGTTCGGATTTCGATTATTATTAGTCCTATGAAGTTGGTGACTATTTTTGGTATGGATTTAAAATTGTTGTTGTTTTTCAGAAACAGCTGAGACACAAGAGCAGGACATCTCCACAAATTCTCGAGCTATTTTTCATGAAATACGAACATGAGTTCTCATTTTGTAACACACAATAACCTTAACAGAACATTTAAATGAAAATGAATAGGAGCCGATGGGAATCGCAGGACTACTCGGCAGGGAAACTCGGCAACGAAGATAATTTAAACGTCAAATTTAAAACATCTTCTCGAAGATAAATTAAGAAGATGATGATTTGCGAAACACAAAGACAAACGTGTAAACTCACCCAAGACTTTCGTCATTACCCAATAATTTGAAATATATAAAAAGGAATTTTTTTACCATATCACTGGCTATCAATAATTTTATAGAAATTCATTATCGATTGTCTAGTCATTATCGAAAGTCTTGGGTAAGTTCACACGTTTGTCTTTTGTGTTTCGCAGATCTTCATTTTCTTAATTTATCTTCGAGAAGATTTTTTAATTTTACGTTTAGACAATCTTCGTTGCCGAGTTTCTAATTGTAATCCTGCAATTTAACAAAATTTCACTCAAATCCATTACAACTTCAAAAAAGTGTATTGTATAAAGACCGCATGGTACTCCACAATAATTGGTTGTCGACAAAATAAGATGTGTCACTTGTCTCGGGGATTGTCTCACGATTGTCTGAAAGTCTTAATGAATCATTACAGCATTGTTCAGACTGGCTTGAAAGGGGAGGGGGTCAAAGGTCAACATTTAGTACCTCCCCTCAAATCAACATGGTTCCTTTTACACTCGGTATAATATTCATCCCTGGGGCCTTTGCCTATCCCCAGCCATACAAGGTAATATAAAATACAATTCAATCACCTGACATATTGTGAGAGTGAGATGCTTCTATTTTTCGGTGGAATTCACTTTTTATCACTTTGCTAGAGAACTCAACTAACCCCGAAACATGTCCTAACATGATCGATGCATTTTTTCAATACCGCGTAAATAAATTAGCGTTCCGAAAAAGAAAAAAACCAGATATATTTTCCACTTATCCACTTACCGAATCGTAAATACAACTTAGCATTTCCATATTTCGGTTTTTCTCGAAAGCGAAATTCCAATACCGTCTCTAGCAAAAATTATAAAAATAGTTAAACTGACGATTAGAATAACTCCTTGCTGAAAACTTGTTTGCTCATATCTCCCCACACATTCTTACATCATACATAAATCGGTTCGTAAATTGAGACCTATTTTCTATTGGAAACAACGATATATACCTGTAATCACACACACAACAGACTCAATTTATAATAGGTCTATTTTGCACCTGTAGATTAATCGCTAACGTTGAAGGGTGGACGCGGAGATTAAAAAAGTATTTCTGTAAAAATGAAAAAATTGGGGGAAAACGATATTCTTTTTATCTCCTGTTTTCGCATGTAGAGAGAACTGTTTGCGAAGTTAGATTGTTTGTAGACCTTCCTCGAGAAACCACACAGCGTATGTATTGATAACCTAAGGGACTTTAGTTTTACATTTTTTGACGAGTCGAACATTTTTGAGTATCCAGTATTTGTAGAGTAGCAGGAACAATTTGGCTCAATATTTGTCGCGGGTTCAATTGTTTGTTGGCTTGGGTTGGGTTCGAATCCCGGGAGGAACGACCTTTCGTAGGAGAGACGGAACTCGATGTAATATACTTTTTTATTATTATTATTATTATTATTATAAAAATAAAAATATACTCATGCCTATCAGCGACTTGCGATTGCTTAATTTTCGGTGCCTGCATCAATACTCAGTTTACCATGGATGGCAGCACCTTCGACGAATTCAAAGCAATCCTGCTGGTAAATTTGATCATGCGTTTGACGAATAATTTATTTCTTGCAGTTAACTACTTTCAATGTATCTAGACGATGTCAACTGAAACAGCATCAACGGGGGATTAAGTTTGGGGTGTGAAGTCATGAGGTCATGAGGTCATATTTACACTCACCGTTGCGTATCGAGACAAATTTGAATTAAAGTATCTGTTATTATTAATATATGTGCCTTTTTAATTCGAGATAGGTTGGGGGGGATTAAACTCATATGATTTGGATAATTGATATTTTCATCGCACTCGGTGTATCTCACCAAGTACCAAATTCAATGTATATAAAGTATATATATGTATTTTATTATGTGAATTATGTGTGCGTGGTTAATTGTCAACAAATTGATTTTTGTTTATTAAACAATTGCAGGCCTTCAAGTTGTGTCTTGTTTTTTAACTAGCGCTTAATCCTTATGGATAAACAGTTCGATCGCGCGGGTTCAATTCCCGGACGAGATCTCTGGAATTTTTCGGACGAGATTAATTCCAAAACGCGTTTTCTTCCTTGCTCTCCAGAAATGCGAGCGTCAAACAGATGCTTACGTCATTGGTTGCGGGCAAGATCAACTGACGTCACACTTGTGGCGAGGAAATGAGGTCTCGAACCGGCGTAGCTTGATCTGTCAGATGCTGCGCTCTGGTGACGGCCGAGTGTGTTGCTGCTACCCCGTGAGCAGAGGCAATCACACATTACACCGATCAGACTCCCGTTTCATTCAGAATTCCTCACTATTTTGGCTCGATGAACTTGATGTTTCATTTCCTAGACGATTAATCATAATCAGTTCGTAAAAAAATATACAGAATTACATGCTCAGGTTGATTTTTTTCTCCGGAATCTGTGTGTGTGCAGCCGCATTGGAGGTGACCTCGCCGAGGCCTTATTAGGTAGCGAGTTTTCACTCTCACCGTCGAATATCAATGTTGCGGAGAAGACCCGACCAATCGTAACATTATTGTGACAAGCGAAAAAATCTCATTACTCGTTCTCTGCCATACGGTGGCAACCACGCCCAAGAATGCCATCCTTCCCCCTTCCCCTGCCCCTTCACCCCCACACCCCTACACACATACGTCAGAGCTAGTCACTTTTAATTCGCACAGACGCAACCACCATTGCTAATTTCGCGGAACCACAAGATCTATTTTTCATCCCGAAAAATGCACTCCTTTTTGTTATCAATTCTCCTCATGAGTGAACCTATTTTGTTTTTAAAAAAGGTGTACATTTTGGATTTGATTGTGTAGATAAATGCAACAGGTTGTGTGAGGTCTCGTCGTTTCTGGGGCGTTTGTTTATCTCATGGAGCACGGATATGCGGGGCAGCATTTATGATGTGGCTTTCCTGTTGAGCATGGTGCTTGGTGTGATTGCCGCGTTCAGGGGCAGCTGCGTTTTCTTTGCCCTTCTGTTGGCGTATTTCAAATTGAGACGCATTGAGATTGATCTTTCTCGGTTCTACGTCAATATAAAGTCAATTTAAATAGGTTCCGGTTAAAGGCATTCCTAACATTTTCAAGAAATTTTTCCTCGGCCGGGTTTCACTTTGATTCCTCATAAAAACGTCGCGCAACAAAAGCAATAAGCAATTTTATTCGTTTTTCCACCCACACATAAATCGTATTGACGTTGATTACACTGTCTCGTTGAGGACGCCTCGACGCTCGTTCCGTTCACGTCTAATAAATAACGAGCGACCGCTGCGAACCTGGTGGTAAGTATCGTCCAAATGAAACGCGGATTCGCGGTTTATGACTCGTAACTTGTGTAGTAAAATGACTTCACCAATTACTAGGTGCCACCTTGAGACCAGAAGCAAGTTTAGCCGCCAGAATGAAATACAATTAAATTAAATATCGTTGGATTGGATACAGTCGGTCTGGGGAGTAAATATGAGACGTTCAGCATCTAGTCCACGATCACCCAATTTCGCCTCTACGTCATATACAGGGTATGGATAAAAAAAAGTCCCCTCTCCTATAAAAAGGAGGTGTCAAAAAGCATCGTATTAATAGCAGTGCGCGCGCGCTCTTTGCACTCCAATCCAATCTGCTGTCTTTATCTCATCCACACGGGGACTTGCCGAAATTGGGAAGAAATCTGAAACTGGAATCTAGTCGGATCGGGGAACCAGAATCAACGGATTCTCGTTATCACATATGGAACAGTTACGAAATTTTTTCTATTCGTCGAAAGCAAATAAACGGTGTTCAGGTTCCAAGATGGCCAACGACAAATCACAGCTCTTAACAACCCTAATTTCTTTCGTTTTGTTTCACTTATTTAACTTTCTTCATTCTTATGTCTAAATCAACTCGAACGATTTTTTTTTTGAAATATTTAAAAATACAAGTGAGTATTCACATTAGAAGTTATGAGCGAAGTGCTTCGGATTACGAAAATAAATGATCACCGGTTCAATTCCCGACCGGAACCTTTTCGGAATTTTTTCGTGCAAGATTAATTTTTACAACCACCTTGTTTCTGAATGAAATAAATGACTTGAGATCCGTGCCTGTACGATATCAGGCACACGTAAGAGATCCCCCACTTAGGTCTGTGGCCTAGACTATGCAAAATTGTCAGGTCGTCTCCTTTGGATTTGGGTTTGAATTATTTCCTCTGAATTATGATGAACAGCGGATGAGGTCATCGTTTCCGGATTTCGCCAAGACCTGTGGATCGTGGATCGCGGATCGGTGCCTTAAACCCCCAACCACCCCTCCCCTTCCCCTCCCCCTAAACACGGAACAAGCTATTTGTGTTATGCGCATCATCAGTTTAATTAGAGCCTTAAGGGATCTCCGGCTCGTTACACCCCCGCTAGCGCGAAAAAACGGGATCTCCGAATTAGTTGTGCACCGTCGCTGGTGGCGCCCTCTACACCTTCTACCAAACACGCAGGCTCACCAACACACTCAGCTGAGGACACCGCCCTGCTCTGGGCGAGGCCTGGAGACGAAATCACTTAAAAATGGAGCGACAAGACAATTTTCTGAATTCTTGTCAAGCTGGAATAGAATTTGATTCAAAGTATACAATCTCATCTCACATTGTTTTAAAGATATTTTAGCTGACATCTGTTTAATTGATGGGAGCTCTAATCGATTGTATGATGTATTCATTTTAATTAATTTTGTTTCATTTTTCCCAGTTTCAGTCAATTGGAGGACTGGTGGTGGACAATAGGAGTCAAAGGTAACAAGTCAAGAGATCAAGTACAATTATCAAGTCCAGAATTGCCACCCTGTTGATTGCAGAGCGCTACCTGAACCCGGAAGGTTATTCCGGAAGCGGAAACTCACATCATAAGATTGACCGCAAACAGCCAATACGAACACGGAATCATTTGTAATGTAATTTCGTATCTGGTGTCTGATTTTTGGTGGTTCCTTTCATTTATTAAAACAAAATCATATTCGGTTGCTATTCGTGCGTACTTCATTGTTTTTGGCCTAGCCTTGGTAAAATATGGAGATGAGTTTGTTGCGATCCCGGCCCCGCCTTTATTAAAACAGCCTGGTGGCTCCTTCGAGTGTGGAGCTCGTCGAAACTGCAATGTGCTCCTAGGACTTGTGTGCGGTGGCTTCATTTATGTCACTCCGCATTGTTACTTACGAGAATATTTATATAAACACACTTCGTTCGATGTCTGACAGGATCACGATGATCCAACCAGTTTTTAAATATATCCATTTACTTTATTCAGATGTCACGATTTGAAAAGACTCGTTGGTATCAGGATATGTTAATTTCAAATTGTCAAATCAGATATAATTTTTTTAATTGGTGATATAGTGTCATGAATAATCTGAAAATGGTGAATTCGGGACAGACCGAATGAAGTCATGAATAATGTTTATCCCCAATTGACAATAAAGTACGGTGAATGTACTTGTATGCGCAGTACAATTAAAAACCAGGGGATGACATGTGAAAGTGTAATTACGATTGTTTCGCAAACTTTTGTTATGGGAAATAGATTAATATTAATAATTAGAGAAATTAACCGACTTCGCTGGAAGTCCACGTCATGTGAACGAAATGTTTTTCAAATATTTTAAAACCTCGTAATGTCAATGATGTAATAGCAACAAACACTGGTTTTTAATTTATTCTATAGTTTCTTCAGATGCTTTACAATTTAAATTTTGAATATTTAATCTGTTTAAGACACAAACACATTTTATTCCGAATTTGTTAAATATCCGTCTCAGGTATTAAACGATTTAAAAATAGGCAATATGGAAATCTGACTGGCAGCACTGGCACCCATTTTGGACAAGTGGAGGCGCCATATTGGAATTTTCTGGCAAATGGTTGTTTCCTAAAAGAAATTTCAAATGACTAATTTATCAAGAAAAATACGCAAAATCGAGATCTGAAATTTCGTCACTAGACTACAAATTTTAGGAACTATCTGCGGCTCAAATTTTATTGAATTTCTTCAAGAGGTTTGTAAGTTAACTCCCGAAAGGAGAGATTGAAACTCAGAATTATAATATAGATAAGATTAAATATTAATCAACTAGGGAATAGATTTTCAATTGTACGGGACATACAAGTGCATTCACGTCTATTGTTAAACAATTTTTTTTTTAATATTGCCGCGAAGGAGTGCGAGGGTTACGAGACTCGTCAACTCGCTGAATAAATATTTGCACTTTATTATTAACTAATGTTCCAATTATTGTCAGAGCAAATGTTTGAACGAAGCACGAAAAACTCTAACGCTTTGTTTATATTCCAACGCAGCGTGGCCATTTCAAATATTTGATTTGGCCGAACGACTGACATTGACTGCTCTGACTTCAGTTGCTGATTTCTGGATTCCGATCCATCAGTTCTTGGACACGAACTGCTGATGGTTGCGCAGTCTTATTCATCCCAAAATACATCTCATCAATTCTAGTTGATCCAGGTGTTTCTAAATGCGGCCCTCAGGTAAACCTCTCTTTTTTTGTGTGGTCTAGTGAGACTAGGGATTTATCGCGGCGGCAGTAGTTGGCATCACAGTTTCATGGACACAGGGTCTCTCTCTCTCGAGTCTGGTCTGATGTGGAGGCGCGCATGGATTAGTCCTGAAATCCAGGTGACATTTTCAGTCCGGCCTACTCCAGTCCCCAGAGCGCATTAAGCATCCCCATCCCGATCCATTCGCCAGCACTTTTCAACTCAGTCTGCGTTCGGCTTCATTACGTTGATGACGTGGTTGCTGGACATTTGTGACGAATGCGATTGCGTGTCTCCTCACTTCACGTCCACTTTTGGTCACCACTGAAAAAAACCCCACTCTGGTTTTCAGACGTCAGTTGTTCTCCACCATGGTTCGAGCCACCGAACTTCTTTTTAGTTAGAATGAGAACAAAGTTTTGAATCTGGTTTTAGCTTTAAAAAAGTAATTCCGGTGTTTCGCGAAGTTGTGATTCGGAGATTGCCATGACGTAATGTGCGAAGAAGCCAACTCTTCACTAAGGTTTGTCATTTCGAATATTCCTTCACAATCGATCAAATAATTGATCAATTATTTGATCTTTTTATTATATTTTTAGTTCGTTTTCTTATTTTTAAATATAATTGTCATTGGTTCCCGAGAGGTTAAATGTTTATGAATCATAAACTCTGTTTAGACTATGTCAAACTCTCCATAAAACAAGAGCGGAAATGAGTGAATTAAAATGAGTAAATAGTAATTGTGAAATTTACTAAAATATTTATTAAAATTTATCGCTGTTCAAACATGATTTCGTGTCTCACCATGGAGAAGGCTAACTCGTAAATGCCACAGGTAGACCAGATTTGTCCAATGAAATAAAAGTGAAATTCAGTGAAACTACGATGGATCGTAGTTTTTAAAATGTGACATCCCCAGTAAAAAACATAAATGTTTTATGAGAAAATCTATACTAGATATGAGATTTGAAAGCGTTCTCTAAAGTAGAATTTCTTTTTTAGAGTGAACAAATAAGTTTCAGAATGCACAGTGTGGTCCAATAATAATCATAAACCTAAATATGAAATAGTAGTTAACTTCTCAGATATATTATCGAATCGCATCATAATATTTTTTGGCAAAATAATCATTTTTATACGAACAAATTTACTATTTAATTTTTTGTTCCAAATTTTATATTTCGATTTGACAGAGGTTCGAACTCGAGCGCGCTACTTTTCGTTCGTTCCAGACGCGCAATCTCGTTGGCATCTGTTAGTTCCGTTTCAGACACTTCCGTCCTCTAAACATTTCAGATGAACATCTTATTTTATTATTCCACTTTGAAAAATTCATTTTTCACAAATCACTTCTAAAGCAGTCGATTTTTAAACGTCACCATAATGCGGCGCCACCTATCTTTCGAAAATTTAAAACAGTATGTCTCAAGGGTGCAGTGTAAAAAATGTCAAACAATTTGATGAAATATGTTTTGGGTTGCACTGTAAAAAGTTTTCCAATATTACTTGTGACCTTTGTTGTTTGTATAATTAATATTTTTTGTTATCACTATTATTTGTTATTTGTTAATCCTGTTTGTTGCAACAAAGGTATTTTATTGTCTTAAATTTTGCGAATCCACGTTTGGGCGGATCTATTATCCGCTGACGTGACAATGACGTTGGTGGTATCTGCATTAGACTTGGTCAACAACCAATAGGCGTTCTGCCTGACCGTCGCCCAATTGCACCCTTCCGGTTGGTCAGACAAATGGCGTCGTATCTCGTTTATGGGCGCGCCCCTCCACCTCTGGGACCCCCCGGGGACCCCTTGGGACCCCCTTGTTTCACTCACCTTGGTGGTGTCACGCTACCGACCAAACTTAATGAGGATGCTCCAAAAGCTTTTAACCCGTAACCAAGTACACCCTATTGAGGCACAGCTAAGTTGGTCCAAATGAGGTCTGCTCTCACACATATGACGAACAATACAATAATTTAGTAGTCATTGAAATATCTAATTTTTTCATAACGAAAATGTAGTTTTTTCCCAAATTTGTGAAATAATACTCCGAGGTATTAATTGAATAATAATTCGAAATTTGGAATCTATTGTGGAAATGTCGCTGGCATCACTGGTAGCACGTGATTGGCGCACGTGAGAGCGACGACAGCGCCATTTTGGTCAAGTGGAGCCGCCATATTGGAATTTCCCTTTTTGTTGGCAATGCTTCAAACTTCAACGACTGATATCTTGAGAAATACGCAAAATCGAGATCTGAAATAAATTGCACTCGATTACAAATTTGCGGATCTATTACAGCTCAAATTTGATTAAATTTCGTCAAAGGCGTTTGTAAGTAAAAGGACAGGGGACATAATTAAAAAGGAGATGGCAAACTTTATTGACATTGCTATAAGAATGTCATAACTTGATGATCTCGTTAACCTGACCTGAAACGTTAACCAACTATCTTGCTACTTCAGTTTCTGCCCCTGATGTTAGCAATCACACAACGCTCTAGTGCATTGCAGGTTTGCTAAGCTTTCGCAGCATGCATTGAATGTGCAAATCTGACGTCATATGTCAAGGATGTCATCGAAGCACGCTTGAGCTGGGTGCGTCAAGACATTGAAAACAATCGGTGTGTGCCGCACGTCCGCACTTCGAGGGGAGGAGTGGAGTTCAAGGGAGAAGTGAAAATCAGTATCTTTTTTTTGGGCCTCCTCCCACGCCTTCCACAATTCGAGTGACTCGAGAGAGACCCCTGACTAGAAATCCATAAGCCAGTGTTGAGGTTCGGTATCTAGCTCACGGTGTGCCTGTAATGCTGATGAGCTCCGTAATAATTGGATTGAGCATAATCAGGTCGATTCTAATTGGTCGCTTGGGAGTCACACAGGCTCCACCGGGGCTCCACCTGGGGAGCGAAGTGCGAGGAGTGAGTCGACGCAATTGTTTTATTTTTTATTAATTGTCCGGATTCAATCGACGTCGACTGCTGGAAGTGTTTTTGTTTTTCGCCGCGGGAGGGCGTCAGTGGGAATCATTTGTGCTGGGCGTCACGCGGAATTGGAACGGTCGATTAGGTCGTAAAAAGATGAGGATCAAGATGGCGGAATGGTTTTTGTGTACAAAAACCACATGTAAAATATACTATAAAAAAAATAAACTCGCTTCTTGGTTGGTGCAGGGGACACATTTTCGTCTTTCAAATTTCATTCTCAAAAGCAAATTACGTCATCTGCGCATGCATATAATCCCCAATTTCGCACAATCTATGGTTTTCAGGGAAAAGTGCATTTTCGTCATGAATTTGACAATTAATTTGAGGAATTTCTGTTTTGATTCACAAAAACAGAAAATCCAAGATGGCCGCGCCCATGAAAAATAAATGTTTGATGATTCTGTTATATACAATATATTACGATTCTACTACATATATTTACAAATAATTATTAACCATTTTTTGGCGGATTACGACGGAGTCTGTCGCACTGCGTGGCCAGTCAATCACATTTTTGTAAATATTGAATAATAGAATCCATTTGCATTTCACTATAAACACTTATCATAGTATCTAGCATTTATAACATTCATTGTTTTTATACTACAGCGCTTTTTAAAAGGGCCGCACTAAATCTCGATATTACCAAAAGTCGCAGAATCGATCATAAAATCGGCATAATCGAGTGGCTCGATCATTTTGATTTTGAAAATCATTCATCATGGATCATTCATCATTCGATCCTTTTCATTTTGAGAATTAATGGTGAAATTCAGAATTTGATCCTGAATTTGGCGATTACGAAAATAAAGTTTTCAGCTTCAAAACGTGATTTTCTCAAAAGTTGCTCGGAAATTGAATTCGAATTTGAGAAGGACGAAAATGCACATATGTAGTTAAAGTTCATAGTTTTTTGATAAAAAGTTGGAATTCAATTAACTAAGTTGCAAAAAGAAGCTTATCGAGAGGGCAAAAGTAATTCCAGTTAAGCTGTTTATTTCATTTCTGTAGATTATCCCACGAGGATTAAAGTAGTGAAACAATTTAACTGAAAGAGAAAGGAACATTTTTTTGCTTCGATCGAGTTTTGCGTGGTTTTCGCAACAACAGTTAATTACTTGGCCGATTATTTAATGTCGCTTATGACAATCACATTCGTTTGTTCGATCAATAGTTATTAAGCTTATAGTCATCAATAATAGCTTATATTAACCAATCATCTGGCACTTGATGAAATATAAAATTTTAATTTTTCCCAGAATTCTATAATGTATAATGATATAACCAACGTAAAGTGATATTTCCACGACGTCTACACACAAACGTAGACAATTACAAGGGCTATTTGAAATCATTCCATCAATCGTCAGCTTTGAAATAGTAATAATAATGTCTTAATAATATTTAAATGGGTTAATGGTTTTGATAGCAATGTTTTATTATTTCAAAATTGAAAATTTGAAAAGCTTTCTTCCGTTTCCACTTAGTGTAGCGTTTAAAAAAGCAAGTTAGGCGAGTTACACGGATATCGATAGTATTTGCATAATCGATAGTGAATTATGAGCTGCCCGATCAATTGTTTTCTCCAATTCAACCACTCAGATATTTGACGGAAATTTTAAAATTACACAGATATTTGAAGATCACACGGAACTCTTACGATTTTCGTGTAATCCGTGTATCCCGATTACGGCCATTCAGAATATAATGTTTTTGTATCGTGGAGTTCATCGGTCACTTCGTGGTCAACCTCATGACGGTTTAACGTATTGCCAGGTTGCACCAAGTCGTTGACGTACCGCGCGCCACCTAGAGGCCGCAAATGAAAACCACAAGACGAATCGTCCACGTATTTATTGAAAGAGAGCGGATTAAACTAAAGCGTTGCTTATCTCGCTTTGACAAAGTATTCGTGTATTGCTGATAGCCGACCTTGACTGTAATTATGTGTCAGAACCTCGGTGGTTTGGACATCCAATTTCTTCTGACGCGTTTCCACTCGCCCAGTTCGGTCACTCATTCACGTAATCCGCCACACCCGAATTCTGTTGGTATCCAAACAATTTGTCATTTTTTTTCAAACCAAAAGAACGATTTGTACAAACAAAATGACCAATCCAGGATATCCTAAAAATCTAATTCCAATTGCAATTACAATTTCAGAATGTCAGAGGTCATCATTGAGATCTGTTGATTCGCAAAACATGGCATCACATGTGTCGAGTTGTTTCAAATATTTATCAATCTCCATTGTATTATATTCTTTACAGACAGAATCACTTTCTTGACGAGGGACAACACGTGTAAGGCGAGGAGGTCATTGTCCACTAGTCATCATCATTATCGTCATCAGTTCCGCTTGGCAGCAACGACAGCTGAGCCGAGTAAAGCGTTGTTGGTTCACGTCGTCTCCTATTTGAAAAAATGCCGGGCAAGAAGCGATTTTTCGGCATCCTGCGCAAGGTTCCCGAGACGAAGGCGGTCCAGGAGGAGGTGTTGGTGGTGTCGAGTTCCGTGGCTGGCGGCCAACAACTGGCGGCAGCGCCCCCGGCGGCGCCACGCACGCCCACCGGCCTGGAGATCCCGGCGATCCTGGCGGACGATTCGGGCGCCGCCATCGATAACGACCATCCCGCGGGCGTCGTGGAGGAGGAGAGCAGTGGTGGTGGCGTCGCCAGAGGGCGCCTGGTGTCTTTGGAGGCGCTGCCGCCCTGCTCGTCGCCCAGCCCTTCAGCCGATCGCCTCTCCGTCAGCTTCAGTCCGGATCTGGTGGCGTCGCCCGACGACGACCTAGCCGCGATGGAAGCCAATGGCGACTCCAAGGTGCGATTCTCCAGGAACAGTTTGTCCGCGCTCAGTCCGCCAGGTAAGACCACTTTACACTTCAAAACACAATCAAACTCAAACTGTTCAACTCACATCACTAACTAATTACAAAGAGATCACATTTTTTAAAATAGAAAAATAGATCCCGCGAAAAACCCAGATAACAGGACCAACATCAAACACATAATCCTAAAACACACAAAAACGAACAATTTTGGTTTTGTATGCAATGCTTGAGCCATGTTTGGTGGTGGATTCAGCCAATGATTTACATTTTTTAAATTAATAAATACATAATTTAAATTTTTTTTTTTACAAACAACGTGCGAAATCAACAAATTTGTTTATTTAAAATTGTACGATATTTTGAAGGAACGATTTTTCTCAACTAAAATATCAAAGAAAATATCTTCTTCATTAAGGTTATTAATTGTATATTTGAAACTGATTTATATATACATGCATCTTCATTTTTTAATCCAATATTTCAATTCAGGAGTATCGTATAAAAAAAGTTGTACAGTGATGTCAATATATTTTTCTAAATGTGTAATTTAATTTTTTATCATGTTTGTGATATTTTGCGATACAGTAGCAAAAATTGTTTATTCGCTGCTCATTTCTGACCACTAATGTCCAAACCCCCATTTGATAACTGAACACGAGATCAGTGACACGAAATGTGCATTTTTATCGAGTGTCCATGTAAATGGTTTCACTAAAAATCAGGTGACACTGTTATGCAAATATCAGGTGGAAGTGTCACGTCTGTGATTACATCTAGTCACATGTGTGTACAGGTATTTGCAGGTGAAGGGTGGTGGTGGTGGGTGGGGGAATTATGCTACTCGTAACACGATCCGTGGTCATCCATATTTATCAGCTGACCCAGCGCTGGAGAGAGAGACCTCCATTGGGGAAATCCTCCATTGGGGGAGACCTCCATGGCCAATGATTGTGTGTCTGTGTCGCGCTCGTGGAATTGAATTAGACTAATTGCTGACACAGCTTTGAGCTCGGAGCGAATTATGGAGGGTTGCGTTTTACCTGTCTACATATAGAGATGAGTCGGGGCTGCGAAATAGGTGGCATCGAGTCTCACCGCTCCGAACCGGATTTATTGCTCGATTTAGGGAAACAATACTGCAATCGTCAATCCTACTTTCACCTATTTTAAAACAATCAATACTGCGAGAAAATGTTTTTATCTCGAATCTTTCGACTTTTCTGTCTGTTAAAGTGTTTAGTTGGGTCTGAACAGCCTTGAAAGATGTTCAGATAAGAATAAATTAGGTCACCAAGGAAAACTAACAATTTTGGCAATCGCACTTTTACTTTTCTTTGTTTTATTTTAAATCGATTAATATTATTTTCAATTGATGCTTTTGACAGCCAAGAAATTTAATACTATGAAATAAAAATTAATTTTATAGCACCGAGGCAGTACATTCGTACCGTAGTATATGCTTTAAATTTTGCGAGGATCATTTTAAATAATTTAAATATTTACAGATGACAACATAGCGTATTTCGTTTCCACCAGTATTATAACAAAGTACGGTGGTGAGTTTCCTGAATCGGAACCGAGAGTCATTTTTCATGCACGTTTGGCCGTACGTGTTGTGGTTGTGTTCGCGTTCGTCCCATCAAACTGACAGGGGTTGTGTTTGCTACAAAGCTTTACGGCTGTTGGGTGCTTGGTGAGGGGCCGCGAGGGGTTGCAGAGAAACGCCCTGCAGTTACTCAAAATCTGGAGTGAGTTTCGATCGTTAGCCCATTACAAATGCACTCACTCACCATCTCCCCTTCCTAGACTTTTTTTAATGCAATGCGGACCTTCGGAGAACATGGAATTAATTATTGTTTACCTACATTGCTTTCATAAAATACCTCTGTACGAATTTCATAACTCGGGATCAAATAAACGCGAGCTCTCGTCGGGAATCGAACCGAAAATCCGAGCACCACACCTCCGTCTTCCTCTTCCTGTTTAAATTCCTTATTAATAGAATACTAGAGATACAGACCGCTTCGCTCGGCTGTTTCCCGTCATGCCGCCAAATAGAATTTGACAATTTAATTATTTAATTTATTTATAACGAAATTGGATTTTCTTCCTATTTTATGAAACTATTTAAGGAATTATAACTCTAAGGAATTAATTAATTGAATAATAATTAGAAATTCGGGATCTGGTGTTGCAAATGTCGCTGGCATCACTGGTAGCACGTGATTGGCGCACGTGAGCGCGACGACAGCGCCATTTTGGTCAAGTGGAGACGCCATCTTGGAATTTTCTTTTTTAATGGCAATGCTTAAAACCTCGAGAAATACTCAAATTCGAGATCTGAAATAAGTTGCACTCGCTTACTAATTTGTGGAACTATCTACAGCTCAATTTGTATTCAATTTCGTTTCAAGGCAGATAGCTTAAAGAATAGGGCAAACTTTCAGGATTCTAATATTGACGTTCAGTTTGGTTCAAATTGCAATTCGCGACTCCAATTGAAAAGTTAATGTGTATTTTTCTGAAATTGTCCTATTATTTCGCGAGTGACGAGCTGAATGTGATTTAGCTTTTTTGGTTTCTGAGCATTACTGGCGTTTAGTGCACCCAATGGCGACTGGAAACTCCCAACGATTTATAACAGTGCTCTGCCATTTTTGTTGTCCTGTCAGAAATAAAGAAGCGCGTTTAGGGATTTGATGGCCTGGAGGGATTTGTCATCGGTCACGTTGTTTGTGGCGGATGACGTATGAATAGCCTCGCCATTCCCACCCACCTTTCAACCACACCCCCCTCTATTGTGTTGCCGAGCGGGAACATCAATAAAAACCCTGTTGAATCAGGGTCACAAATATTTCTAAACATCACAAATGGTAGCAAATGGAAAATCGTTTTATCATTCCAAATTAGTCTTTCTGCTATGGTTTCTATTCACAAAACTTCTAGATCAGTATGAATATGTTGATACAGATTTAAAAAACTTGTTTCAAATTCAGGATATACATTATTCAAGTCCGCTTGTGACGTCAGACTCACACACTGTATGCTGCGAAAGCGTGGCAAACCTGCAATGCATTTGAGCGTTGTGTGATTGCTAACATATCGGCTCAGGTCAGGTTAACGAGATAATCAAGTTGTGACATTCTTATACCAATGTCAATATATTTTGTCTTCTCAGTTTTAATTTTTTACCTATCCGAACGGTTTAACGAAATTGAATAGAATTTGATCTGTAGATAGTTCCGCAAATTTGTAGTCGAGCGCAACTTATTTCAGATCACGAATTTTCTTATTTCTCGAGATATGAGTCGTTGAAGTTTTGAGTTTTACCATTAAAAGGACAATTCCAATTTGGCCGGAGTCTCCACTTGACCAAAATGGCGCTGCAGTCGCTCTCACGTGCGCCAATCACGCGCTACCAGTGATGCCAGCTACATTTTCCACGCTACATCTCTCTAGACCTCCGCCACAAGACCATAGGAAGAAAATACATTTTCAACTTCAATAATGACGGAGGGAAAGATTTAATCGATCATTGACTTTCTAAAAGTAATTCCACGAGCGCACGTCCAACTCCCGAAGCTTGACTAATCCGATATCCTTTTGACTGAGAACGATGATAATTCAAAATGCTAAGTAGAACATGGCGGCTATCTCGAACGTCAAATCAAAAGAGGATTTCAGTAGTTTCAGATTTGCTACTGGCCTTCGTAGGATCCTGGAAGGAGATGGTCTCGCCCCGGTCGATTCGATTTCTCATCGACCATCGACGAATGAGATTTTCATGAGATTTTCATTTGCCTAATTCTTCTTCACGGAGTATGCTAATGCGTTTGACCTCGACTGTATCTAGGCGCTAGTGCGTCTCCTATCTCTCGTCTAAGGAGGCGCGCCAATTGCGTCCAACCGTCTGACCGAGGACCTGGAATCGCGAGCTGCACCAATTGGCGCACTCACTCACACACATGTAAGGAAATTAGGTTATTCTGTCAGTCGAATTAACATAGCCATGTGGCAGAAAGAGTACACGCGCGATACGAACATCGAGGAGGACTCATGGCCGCGGCGCACTTCAAAGGAAATGCCGTCCTGCCAAATTCTCAGATCAATGTTCACTCAAATCCTCATTGTAAGGGAAGCTGATACATCAAAATGGTCCCACTGGTAGAAGAAATATACAGTACACGAATAATTTCGTTATTTCTGACAAAGAAAAGAATTAAATCTTTTATTCTGTTAGCTTAGTTGGCAAAGACATGGGCGCTCGATTTACTTTTAATCTATATATCAAACTTACCAAAACATTATTCTTCAAAACTATCATCTTATTCTTAAAATCTATAAGATTACAAGAAGGGTGCCCGGCTTTGCCTGGGATTACAGTAACCACCAATGAAATAAAATATTAATTGTTTAAATTTACTGGCTATTTTACGTTTTAACGATTGTCTCAT
>JAQGBY010000521.1:0-42991 GCA_034698785.1 Mycogona germanica | reverse complement strand
GCCCGCGCCGGGAATCGAACCCGGGACCGCCGAAACCACAGTCAGTCACTAAACCAACTGGGCCACGACGAGTCGTCGCGCCGAAGACAATTTTTCAGTTTAATAGATCGGGTTAAAGATATAGCTAGACCACAGAACGACATAAATCACTCTGTGCCTTGGCATAAACGCATCGTTTTTTCTCTCTCTTCAGAAATGCACGGTCAAGAAAGAAAATAACAACGGTCGTACGTACGGTCGCAGCAACAGGAAAATAAATGTACAACCTCACTTTAGATTCAGGGTTACACCAACCCGCACAAACCACATAAATCTAGAAATCTTTGACCGATCGCAGTGGCGTATTGGTGCCGAATCTAAACGACGCCATGCACGACTGTGGGCAAGATCGCAAAATATTTGCATATGTCAAAGTAAAAATGACGGCAACCTGCGTGGCTAATTGTAACCCTTGTGGTAATATTAATCAGTGCCTGCGCGAGCACATATGAAATGGAATAACACGTCCGAGGGAGAGCTGGTGCTCGGTGGTCTCCCGGAGTTTGGGAGCCACCAATCATTGGGTGCGACCAGGGTCGTCACGAGGTGGCGACTCTGGCGCAGAGCCGGTTGCTCCAGGCAGGGGTCACCAGCTGACCCCCACAAGCATAGAGCAAGTGCATAGTTCGCATCTAGCTCTCCTCTCTCTTCTATGATCTCGTCGAGTTCGGTTGCTTTGCTCTGCTGTTCCGTGTAGTATTTTCTTGCTTTGTTGACATCGCTTGTACAGCTTGCTCCGGACAATAAAAAGTAGCGCTTTTACCATTGCAATTCGTCTCTTCACTGATCAGCAATTAGCGTGTGTCTCGCGTCATTAGGCCTAGCAATTTCGGCGTTGTTTCTGCCATCTTTACTCAGCCTTGGATAATCTACTGCGCAGTTAGGTGTTTCCACCCTCGGATTTCATCACATAGATATCTATTGGTTCAATCGTTGCATTGGTTGGGCGACTATCAAATTACAGAGTTTGAGTTTTCAATTCCAGCTAACCAGCGTTTGCTTTGCACGCCATTGCCACCAACGAAATATACTGATGGGGGGGTTCCCTCTATGTCCACCAGTTCAAGTCTCTGTGGAGAAGTAGAGAACCTGCGGATCGCAAACTCAGTATTGGGAAGCGCCATAAACCTGTCCGCAGATAGACAGACCTAAATAAATTTTGAATAAATTGATTTGTATCTGACCTTGTTACGAGCTCGTAGTCATGACCAACTCCCTAGATACGACAGGTATTTTAAATACAATCTGCATGCCATTGCGCCTACTGATCGTTTATATTAACATTCGCATGCGATAGAATTCCAAATTTCTTGATGTCAAGGAAACAATAGCGCAGCAGATGACATATACCAAGCGTACTTATCGAACGCTTTCTGAAAATTATTCAACAAATCGCGATTTCAAATGCGATTCAGTTATCAGATGAAAACTTTTCCTCACAATTTTTTTAAACTATAGATTGTTTTTCAGGAAAAATGGTTGTTTTCCCACACTCGTAGAATAAACAAACTATTATAGCCAATTTCTAAAACAATAATAAAAACGTGCACATATTTAATAATAAAATAATTCAAAGGTAGGTGCAAAGTAAAGTTTGAAAATATTCATCCCTGTCTCGCTTTGAGGGAAGAATGAATTGGATATGGCACTTGTTATTCAGCCAGTTTTTGATTACATTGTGTCTCCTAACCCCCTTTCCCCCCTCCTTTCGACATATTCAGGCTGCGTGGCGCCCGGCCCTGACCATGAGATTCACACTTTATAAGCAGTTGATCTACTGTACACATTCTTCATTTTCGCGTCTGTTCGGCGAAAACGGCGTACCATGATTCACAACCGTGTCCACCGTCGAATTTCTACTCCACATGGTGTCTGTCGTAGATAACTGGAGTTGAGATGGTTGGTAACGCATTCTACATGTGTCCTCCTGAGACCCCATATTGTACATATTTGCATTCTCGCATTGAGAACGAATCTCACTCAAAAGCTTTTAGTTCAGCGAATTAAAAGCAGAACATTAGGTAAAGTGATAAAACAAAAAGTAGTAAACATAAACAAAAGTAGTTTTTTATCATCGTGGACTTTTATCATATTTTATGTGTGCGTTATTTTAAGGCGCTGCCTGTAATATAGCCATCACTCGATTCATATGCCATATCGTTAAAAATAAGTAGGTACCCTCCACTAAGAACCTAGAGTTACTTCAATTATAACCGAGTATGCATTTCTTTTGTGCATAAAAGCGATCCTTGTTTCGCAATTTCTGGCCGCAATTTTTTAATAAACATAATAAACAACACGTGGCGCACCTCGATGTTGGTGAGTCAATGTCCTCGTACATGTAAATCTGCACGCCAAGGTGTACAATTAAGCTACACATAAGATCTGGACTTCAGAAGTACACGTTTTAATGAACTACAATTTTTGGAGAGTTCAGTACACTTTCAGCAAAAGTTGGAAAAAATTGTTAAATTGTAAAAAGTAGAACAAATATAGATAGATGTCTGTCAATTTTTTTTAAAGATAAAATATCTTTCCACAATAATAAAATTCGATATAGAGTAAGATTGCGGCACACAGAAGATTTCAGGATATCTATTATTTTAAAAAAAATGTGCAAATTACAGGTGCAGAGCCTAGGAGGATTATTGCGGCGACCAGGGAAGGTGTTGGAAAGTTATTTCAAGGCGACGCACGCAGCTTTAGCGTGCAACCCGATACACACACACACACGCACCACGACGAGTATCTCGAAGGCCTGTACTGGGCACGCGTAATTACCTGTGTAATGACATTGTCTAATTAATTTGGTATTCAACAATTTATGAGCACGTCTGCGCACACACGACGCGTAAGCCGGGGACGTAACCAGTTTGACACTGAAACTGGTCCACTTTTTCTCCCCCCCCCCCCACACCCCTCTCCCCTTTCATTTGACTGCCGCGTTCTAAATAAAAACGCTCCGTAAACGCTTTTGCCCCGCACTCTTCCCACCACCCAACTCCTGACATTGGCTTCATAATTCCCTTACCCGATCGGCCGCCCTCCACCCCTTCTCTCGATTTCGTATATTATTATCGCATTTTTGGCTTCTCGTGTTTTAGAAAGTTCGTTAATAGCCATTTCGTTTCTACATAATGGTAAATCGTTCGGCGTTAGAATGACGAGGCCTTGAGTAAAACGTTCTGATCTAACAAATGCTCTTCTGATAGGGTCCCATAGTGAGTAGGATTAACAAGAGAGACCAGGTCGTACTGTCCACTTAGATATATTATAAACGCGTGCTGATATACTACTGGAACATGTGTCCTTAATAAAAGAAAATACTACTTGTTTCCCTTGTTGTTCCAAGAAATGAAATCATCATATGCATGTCTTTTTGAATACCAGAGTATTCAAAATTACGGTGAACGTTACATTAAGAACAGAGTACACATTACAGATATGAAAGTCTTTCAATGGTTAGTTTACAGATGAGGAACGGGTTACCTATACATATATATTAACCGTTAAGAACCCGCAACAGTATACATACTACTTCTGTATGCTTATATAAATATGTGAATTGCGAACTTTACGGCATCTTGTCACCAGACGTTGCTGGTCTTGAAATTCTTTTTTCGAATTTCAATTCATAGTCGAATCCTTTTATGATATGTAGCATTGGCTGGAGGCCTACCTGTAACTCTGTCATAAGACCGCCTTAATTTACTAGTAGCGCATCAATTTAAGGGGATTCGTAGTTATTGGAGTGTAAGTAGCTCAAGAAATATTGAACGGTTTTCCCAAATCCAGAAGTTACTAATCTGCCAAGCCCCTTTAACATTTATTGCATTAATGCTGATAAGTTTCAGATCCACGGTCCTAAGCACTTCCAATAATTTTTAAATGCGGTTAGGATGAAAATGCTCTCTTCAGCGTTTATCGTACTGACTGCTGTGCGAAGAAAAAAGAGGAGATTATCAACTAACTCAGCCCGCACCATTTACAATGTATATCAATTAATCATCTCAGAAGAGTAATGGTAAGTATTCGTGTAGACGAGAAGGGAATAAAAATGAATAAAAAACTCGATATTCATATGGTATTTTCCACGTAAGACATTTAGCTCACGACGTTCGCTCGTTATTCTAAATTAAAATTGCCACGTCCAATTATCACACATTCTTTGAGAGTAGTTTCTATTGGTGGACACCTGGTAGTAGGCACTGAATCTAAGACTGGTGCTTAATAAAATAATAAGAATTATACATAGTAATAAGTGGACTCTTGTTTCCACGCAAGTAAACACTATTCGCATTAATTGAAGGCAGTTTAAATGGGCTTGAAAAACTGCACGAATTCGCTATGCTTCTTTACAAACGTCGATCATACAGAGTTTATTTTACGAATTTATTATTATATTTAAAAATTCAATTCGAGCTCGAACCAACAATCTTTAAGTTATGAACAGACGCGCTAGCCACAGAGATAACAAGGAGAGGACTATCTTATTTATACCTATTTATGCCTATCCAGCAAGCATCTGAAGGGCGATTCGACATGCATCGTTAGATGTGTGACCCATTCCAAATTCTAATTTGCGCGAACATACAATGGATGTGAAGACGTGCGCATGTTTGCCGCGCGCAACTTTTTATTCCCTCGTTGGCAGCAAGCAGCAAGGGGATAATACGGATCCTAATTAGAATTCCGGCCAACCCTATAGTGTCTGTGAGTGTGTGTGTGGTGGTGGTGAGCATGAGCATTTTTTGTAGGTTAATTCGGAAAATATACAACACCTTTCAGCGTTCATTTAATTTCTCGGGCGAGACAAAAGGATGGGCGAGAGGTAGGTTGTTACAGTATTATTCATGTGTGCGAGTATGCACTCTTGAGATCGTGAGTCAACGAATACGTGTCTGGAAATTAGGAAAACCCGAACCTCTCTCCATCTACATTAAAAGTGCCGTAATTCACGTTTTTTGTTTCCAATTGCCGCCGCTAGATGCGCTTTCAAGAGATCATGAAAGGGTCCTCAGAGCGAACACTGCGATGATCGTACGAGCACATTTTGTGAAATATTTCAAATGGTATGCAATTCACAAAAAAGGGTATATCTTCGATTGGATGATTCGGGTCTCAGGTGGACTAACTTTGGATGGGTAGGCGTGATAGAAGTAACTGACAGTCCACGACAAGAAAAAATGGGGGGAGGGGAGTGAGTGAGAGCCCAAAGGCCACAGCATCTTGCTGCAGAGTGCAATAGGCTGATGTAGAACTAATGAAAAACTATAGCTAGTCATAAATAACTTTTGACTAATTAACAATGTGACGCATTTGAAATCACTAGCGCGCCAACACGCACCAGTTTTCTTTTCACCTGTAACGACCCACAAAAAACAACCGAAATTTTGTTATTAATGGAAAAGTGACGAACCCCAAGTACCACACATTTCTCAAATGGCGCGTACCGCGGTTATAGAATGCCGAAATGTTACAGAAACTATAAACAGTTTGCGAAAACTGACGTGAACGTGGCGAGCAACGTGAGTGCGATGATGAAAGAGTGGCGTCATGGGTTGATCATCCAAGTACTGACCGAAATTTGGTCTTGCGTGGAGGAAACAACTCAGCTCCCAGATCGCTTGGTTGAACGTTTCTTGTCGGATGTGGCGTCAAACTGGTCATGATTTGTCACGCTAAATGACGTACGTCACACGTAAGAAACAGTCTATTCTTGAAAGAACTTTGGGAAGAGGTTGAAAAATTGTAAAATAGCAACAACCTCAAGTTGACAAACTCTTGTATGTCATATGAATTTAGATTGCGTGATTTCTGAAACGCTTATGACCACACACACCTGAATCCAATCATGCGGACATTGATGTAGTCGAAGCTTTCAGAAAAAAGTGCTCACTTTTGCCGCTTGTCGGTTTCTATACACTAAGTTGCATCGCGAAAGGATAGATAATATTGATGTTTATGAGTGCGATCTTAAATTTTGCGAGCGTTCTTGATAAGCCGCCAGTTTATGGTGGTCGGAAACGACGCTCATTCGTTCTGAATGAGCAAAACGTAACATTCGAGATACAATTTCTTCGAATTGCAACTGAGTAGAGGTGGTCTGCGTCATGACCAGTTCTTAGACACACAAACACAGGTTGCATGCCATTAGCAATTTATTTATTGACAGTCGGACTGACAGCAATTTGCATGGGCGTGGGCTCGTTTACCAGCATATGGCAGTACTATTAAAGTAAATAGCAAATGATTAAATAATGTCACGCTTTCATCTGAATCTCGAAGCCATTCGATCGAAGTGGCAGGAGCTCTTAAAGAGACAACGTGGCTGATTTTCAACACCCGGAGTCAACATTTTGTCAGCCATAGGACCCTCGTTTTACATATTATAAGATACACTTCTAATGGAAGCTTGCAATGGGAGGAGTCCGCCAACTTTTCGTGCGTTCAAAATTCAAATAGATTTAAATGGTTTCTTTGCCCTCAATTCGATGCTCAGCATTTAAAAACGCTGTGTCAACTTTATCATATAAAAAAAGACGGCTCAGTGTCCTGGAAAATGTGAACACCAATTGGAGTTTCTGCTGTACTAGACTATTTATTATACATTATTGACCACTTATCGCCACCGATCGACGGACGTATCGGCATCGCCTGATGAACCTAAGCTCTGAGTAAGGGTCCTACTCATTCAGATTAAAAAAATGTTGTATGGCTGCTACTCTGTATTTCGAAGATTTTCGAAAATTGGTAATGAAAAAGAAGGACATTAGCCGATGGCAAAGGTGGACCGTCCTTCTGTTGAAATGAATTGATAGCATCCAGTTCGCCTTCTCCACCTGTCACGTGTTGAATTTTCGCTCGATGCCAAGCGAGCAATTATGTGCAATTATGGAACCTGCCCCTTTTGTATACAATTGTTTGTAAAATATTATTCATGTACGTGCGACTCCTGGAGCTGCGCAAAATCAACGCGAACCGGTTATGATTCCTTCCATAATTAATAGATCACGAGATGATTATCTTATTTTACATTTGATCGATTGATTGAGAGCCATTCTAGTCGACCAATAGTGTTGTTTGGTTTTCTATTCTATTTTTGAAAAGCAAAAATTCGGCGCTAAATACTGTAAATATCTGTATTAAATATCGATTTAAAGGGAAAAAATTGGTTACTTGAAGTCAAACGTAACCATAATATTTTCCTTTATATAAATACTCGAGTATACTTTCTCGCTCGTCCGATGCCCAATTTACTCTTCAATGAATAATACGATGTGATAAACTAAAAAAAAATTAAGATTGTGTCCTCCAATCTCCAAACTTTTTGAATAAAAAAAATGTGCCCTAAATTCCGATGATCCATATTCAGACACATATAATAATTCTCCAGTTTAGGAGTAACAAAAATCCCTGACTTTACAATACAATTACGTAGAAATATATATGTGTCAAGTGACATCATACTGTGCTATAGCACAGTATAATGCATATGCACATATGCGGACAGTTTGTGTGAAAGGCGCCAGTCTAGCAAAACAAGACAGGTGAACTGACACTAAAGAGATAAGACGGCCATCTTCCGACAAGGTAGGTGACGTCCTTGAAGGAAAAGTGGAGAATGAAAGTGAGAGGACGCCACCATCCAATTTTCACCTCAATTAGTATACTATCTTCTTGAGACCTCGGATACCAAGCTCTCAGCGCTCTCCAATGGGCGCTACTGGCGCCAATTCACCTGTAGGAGGGCTGAGAGAGCTTAACAGTCATTATTAATCGACCTTTATAATAGGTAATGTGCCTCTCACATAGTGCCTAAGCACTGAGAGGGGCACAGCATCTTCCTGTTGTGGTATACACTTCAGTAATTGCCGTCTTAGGCGAGGGTCACATGAGGATGACCACATTCTCCCTTTATGTGGCCCTCAAATAAAAAACCAAACATTGTTTGTTCCCAATGAACGGGACCACATCTAAAGCGGTTGTACGACGAAGCACCTCGCAGTGACAAGTTTCGAAACGAGGTTAAACAGACACTCCAATTTATCCGCGAAAGTATAACTTCTCCTTAGGGGATCATCATTCCGCCCCTCTCTGTCCCTCTTTTCATATATCCAGTGGTACTTCCTTTTTGTATTCCTGAAGAGGTGCGGGATTTACCCACATCGAAGATGGGCGCTATATACCGCACACGGTATTTAGCAGATTAGCAAAAAATTGAGGCCATATGAGCCGCCTATAGATGCACTTGCACATATAAAAGGTAAATAATTGTGTCCTCACGGACTAATTTGCCTTTCATGTTTTTTTTCTTACTCTAAACGAGTTCGAGACAATAAAGAAAAGTTCTACATGTGAGAGACGAGTTTTTGTATTTTCAATTTGTAGTAATGCATGTTCTCCAACACACATACACATTAATAGAGATGAGCGAGTCATTATATGGATATGCGTTTGATGAAACCAGGTCGGCATGCAGACCAAACGCACAACCACATTGGCATCGCCTCTTCAATATATATATATATTATTGACAATATACAGTCGATTATAAAGAGATCAAGCAGATTACATCCAATTGAATAAAAACACACACACACTCTGAATTCGGCAAAATTAGTGGGCGCTCTATATATCGAGACAAGAAACCCCTCTTCACATGATCAGTCATTTCTTCTCGGACACTTGACAGAAGCCTCGTTGAATGCATGGCACGTCACGAAAAACAAATCAAGGCATCACCATACTGACGGACGTCGGTGGCGCCATCTATGTACACTCAGGCAGCATGAACGAACAACAGGACGACCCACCTCAAAAACAAACATTTGAGATCAGGCTTGTAAGAAATTCTACTTGCTGGCCGTGTTAAAAATGACTCCAACTATATAAAGTTTAGGCAAGACTGGTACTCAAAAAGTGCTGATTAAATTTAAACAGTTGGAAATTGCTTTCGCGTAAAAACTGTTTTCATGATTTTGATTTTCAATGATTTTACTCTCGCCATTCCTAATCCTGAAATGAACGGCATAGAAAACAGGATGATAAAAAATTATTCATTGTTTATTGTCTTCGGTGAATTCCATTTGCCGTCCCTAAGCATATAGCGAATATACGCGGTAAGTCAACCATATCAATGATGTACAACGCAAAAGTGAACATGCTTTCTCTTTTCTGCTGCAATTCATGAAATACCAATATTGTGATGAAGACCTGATGACACAGAAACACGCAGACTGTGGCGCGTCCACGATTATCCTCAAGAACGACAGAGTGTTTGCGGGTTGAAAAGTAAATTGAAGCTCGTTTCGCGTCGTCAGCCTATATATACGTATCCATATGGGTTTCCAAACAGTTAGTCCATACGCATGGAATGAGTGCATCGCGAAAGATGGATGAGAAGACACGGCATGTATATACACGCATTGCACGCTTCTGTGACTCTGAATGGACACCGGAGACCAATTAACCTACATTTGTCTTCTCCTCTTCGCCGAGACCATAAAGAAAGTGAAAATATGGGCACTATTGTTGGTCTGTCATCGTCACGAGACGTCAAACAAATGCTACGCTTGTATTGCTTTCGTGTCGTCCGGCGGTGATTTTCAAACAACGAAATTATATTTTCAGTACCATTTCCAAATCGCTGTTCCATCTAAAATATACATTACAGCGTTGTCGCCCATTGTAAGCATTTTTCAGGCCATTTAAAATCATTTTTAATATCGTCTAGGGTATAAGAGGGGCAACTCAAATACAATTCGCCATCCATGAAACACCAATAAAAGTCTAAAACTTTGATACGTTTTCTGTTGAAGACGTATTAATGTTTATTACCCCCGAAAAGTGAATACACCTACAAAATTCTTAAAAATACAGACATTGTGCGCCAATATTTCTTTCAAAAGACAATAATGTTCAACTAGACAGCCGGACTTGACTACGTACTCTTCATATAATTTTTGTAATTTTAAACTTGAAAAATGCAAACTATCAAGCTAAAACTTGAAAACTAACACAAGAATCTCAACAGTATAAATTGTTTCTTATCGACCTAATGCCTAATTCCTAAGCAGAAACACTTCCAATTCGTGAATGCTACAGGGGTCCCAAATTGCACACGAATTGGCATTGTGAGTTAGCCATATACGGAGACTGCATTAATCGACCTAGATATGTAATTAAAATTATTTGCCACAACAATAAAAGAATATATTACGCCTCAGTCTGTTCTAGGAAGGTTGACCAAAAAAAAAAATATGGCTGACACACATCCTCCGCCTTATTTCCTTCTAAAAAGGTTTGAATAATTTTTCTCGGTTAGTATATACTAAGTATAACGTGGAAAGGTAATGCATGAACAAATCTAGTTTAAAGATACATTGATATAACAATACATGTGCATTACCTACTTCCAAGTGTAGCGTGAAATAAATTTTCCTTCTATGCATTCCACTAGAACTAACACGCACACAAAAAAAAGAAAGCGAAAAAACCTTTTTTTGTGCTTCACGACAATTCTCAAAGGAAATTTAATTGTTTTCATGCACTTGTCCATAACCTTGCATGCCGTCCTTAACGGTGAATAGCAAATCTGACAAAAAAATAGTGTACTTACAAACACATATACAACGGATGCATGCGAAACAAGCTCAATAAGGTTACACGCTCGGCTCGCCAAAATCAAAGCAATCGCTGAATTAGTCTAGTTTGAGGAGTGGTACTGGCAGTTATCGCAGTTTGAATTATGGGATTTTCGAGTTTCATTGTTCAATTCTTCTTGATCTTGGCAGCAAATTAAATGCGCCGTCTAGGTTACGGATCGAATGCTTTTAAAATATCCGGTCGTACACGGAATAGACGTACGCAAACTGCGCCTCACTCGGGTCACACAAAATGTAATACGATGTACCTTGAGTTAAGGGTGCGGCAAGAAATTAAAAGTAAGTTGTACATGGACTTCGTGAATACACAATGTGGCTACAAATATACTTTCCTTGTTGTGTACCAGCATGTAAATACCCGCTATTTGAAGACATTGGTCGTGGTTTTTACATTGATACCATATGTTGCCATTTTCCCTTTCGCTGCCGTTAATCATGATATAAATTACAGAACACAGCACACTCTGAAGCACAGTTAATTTTTTTAAATAATAAGTAGCAAGTTGTGCCAATTAATAGCATAACTATTATTTAATAAGAATAAACTAAAATGAAATCCACTACAACTGACGAAAAACAAGAACGATGACGATTCCCTTTTACCGAGCCTTCCCACATCCTCATCTCCTGAGGATAAATATTTTGATAAAAATATTTGAACTACTAAATGGGAAATTTGCAATTATACTTTTCGGTGCAGCCTCTCTCTATCGTACGCAGATGCATTTACTCGCCAACCCAGTTGGCATCATCGTCGTCGTCATCATCATCAACCAAAACAACAAAGGTAATAACGGTGCCGTGAAAAAAACCCTCAAACAACACACCATTGAAAATAAAAACAATAATAAGACAGCAATCGGCTCCGTCATCTCGGTCGTTTAAACTTAATTTCTGTTTTTAAGTGGCGTTTGTCGGGGCGTGCCAGCCAAGGTGGACGGTGGGGGGAACGCGCCCCGCCTACACACAACCAGTACCTGTTCTTTAAAATTTTTAAATGGGGCGTAACCTCGTCACCTGCTCAGAACAACGCGGTTATCCCTCCCCCATCCCCGAGAAGAAAATTGTCGCTGTTTGCGCGACATATCTAGTTATTTGAATGAACAATTAAAAAATAAAATTCAAGCGAAAATATTTAAAAATCATTCTGTTATGATTCAGGTGTTGCTCGAAATTCGAATTGCAAAGGCATTCGGCATATCGAAATTCAAGTTGACATACACGCAAATTGAGTTAGACGTCACAGGAGCATCATCTTAAATATTTTTTAATGAGGATCAGAATTTGAAATTTACCGCCGACTCAAATTCGATCCAAACAGGTATTCCTGGTAGTCGTATCCACCATTTTGTTTTGGCTGCATTCTGTGCTCTAAAAAAAGCGTCATTGGGCTAGACGCATCACGAAAGTGAAAACACGAATATGGGGGGCGACAATATTTACGCTTGCCCAGGGCACACTTCCCTTTCATATCACCCCCAGCATCTTAAAACAAGCCGACGACTGGAGGCGCTACAGTGAGAGCGCAAGAAAGCCATTTCAGCAGCGAGCGGACATTAAACGCGAGCGCGGATGGATCGAGTCTTGCGGAATTGGGTTAAAATGTCCCGGACAATAAACGACAATTAACGACCCTAGAAACACACGTACACACACAGAAATGGACAGTCGGACTTTTTGGTTGTGCAGGTGTCGGGTCATGAAACTACATAAATGTGTGGATATTTCGCTTTTTTTTTTTGCCTTTTTCTTTTTACAGATTTCCGTGAAAGCATAAACTTTTCTCCAACGAAACGCCAGCGGGAAAATCAAAGCGACACAAAGCAAATGGCGGCTGTTGATCAGTTTTCATGCAGAAGCCAGTGCCTTTTAGTAATCCAAAATCCAATTAGATTAATTTTATTGTTTTGAATTTTTGAAGTTTTGAATGAGTATGTCTCGGTGCTTCAGCATTATTTCAGAGATACATTTTCGACAGTATGTATCCCTTATTCGCACCGGGAATCGAATGCGGAAGCGCACCATCAAATATGTCGCAATCCGTCTCAATCGTCTGGGCCGATAAGATTACAAAGAGTACTTTGTACATTCAGCTATTACAGTATGCAACCGTAGCGCCACCAAAACTGTTTCGGAAAACTCTTAAATTCCGAATTTGCTGTTAAAATTCGAAACGTCTATTTCAAAGATGCTTCTTTATCTTAAAAAAATAAACATTAATTTAATGTTTTGAACCGTCTTCACAATTGGGAATGTTTTCCTATGTAAGTAAGTAACAGGACAAGTCAGCTAGTAGAGCAGCAAACAAATTCCGCCTGTGAGTGTTACGGCTGGCCAATTGAGGGCAGTATTTACCCATAGGCCAAGCTGAGTTAAGGGCGTATATTAGAACCATCACCTACAACAGAACATCGAAAAACGATTCCTCGTCCGACGCCAAGGTCTTTTGTTGATCGCGAAAAATCCTCCTGCGATCCTCTTCTTAACGGGAACATTTCCGAGATAGCTTTCAAGATGTTCAATCAACGGTGAACCTCCTTAACAAGCGTTTTTAAATCCTGCTCTGTGACTGGAGCCTCAACCGAGTACACCTCTAACTCCTTTTCGATACCCTTGGCAATACACTCGTAGAGTACCTCAATTACAATTATATTTTCTGTGGCTTATCTGTCTTATGCAGATTAGGGTTAATGGGTCAGCCAGCTGAAACATTACTGCTTCCGAAGAAACTGCATCCAAATCTGATCATCCTTACGAGGCGAGCTACTGTTTGTTCATAAAAATTTGATCTCCCTACAAGCCATAAATTTCTCCAAAGAAATTAATTTGTAGATGCCAGGGATATCAATTAATGAATAAAAAATATAATGTGGTAAGCTGGAAGGAAGGAAACCCTTATAAATTTCTTGGTTGGGTTGAAATTTTAGTCATACAAAATGGCCTATTGGTCAATTTGGCCATTATTGCAATTTTTTAATGTGTCAATACTATTCAATCATATTATAAAGGAATCATTATTTTCAGCCGAACAAGCGACTTTGAATTTTAGGTACAATCTTGTAGTTTGCATGTTGAAAATTTGAGAATCCCGCTCATTCAAGTTTGATTTTTAGATATATATCTCGGCACCGGTGCTCCCCTGATGCTTCGAAGGGGAATTGCAAAATAAAAAAAATAAAAAACGTTTGAGGTTACTGATGTCGACACATTGTCTCGGGAGGATAAACCTACATAACACACCGGGAAATGCGGCTTGCAATAAAATTGTGTCACTGATGGGCTCGTCCACGTTTGTATACTGAAACCATATATTTTATCGGCGCTCGTAGTTTGGTATTCGGCGCCCCATCACTGTCAACTTCACCATAACTTTTCAAGCTCGAGTTGACCTCGCGTTTTTGTAACAACCCCCATGTACAATATATAAATTATATGTTCTACAAAATGGCCGCCTAATCCGCCCATCGCCCTCAACACTTGCTCTACCGGAAATTAATTTTAAAAGAGTAGTTCAGTAAATATTTCATTCAGTTTACGTGTAATGATAAATAATACCATGAAATAACTACGGGTGACCAGATATTTTTTTTTTAATTTGCAAACTTAATAATATTCGTGAGCACTATTGTATCGTGATCACCAGCTGTGACACACACGCGTATCTTAGCATATCGTCTTACATATAAAACAAACACAACAGTCTTTAAATGTTTGGAACAGTTAGGACACTTATGTGTCCTAACTGTTCCAAATATGCAGAATAATGCAGATACTAAGCATATGTCATGATTCACACAATATACTTGTGGTTAAGGACAACTAACCAAAAATCGATCTGCGTTTGGAAACCTTGAGATACGAAAAAAATAGCTCTTCTCTGATAATAGATTTTAAAAGGTAATGCGCACATTTACGGTCTGTTTGATATTTCGACTTGCCGACAGACTACAATACACAATTAATTGTGCTGATAAAAAGGCCAATTATCCATATTCATAATCTGCAACACAAATCTGAACGAAGATGGTCCATCAACACAGGGCAAAGCGTTAAAATATAAATATGGATTATCCAAAACGAGTTGGTCAGCTCAAAATATTCAATTAAGGATTATGTGCGGCTTATGGTCGTGTCCCCGTAGCCTATTTATTTCGTGCCACAGTGCTATACTAGGCGTCTCGCAAAAAAAAATAAAACAAAAAAAAACACACATTCGGATAAGTGTTGGAGGAGCGAGACAAACGTTTTTTTACTTCATGAAAATATTTGTAGTTAATATGTAGCGCCCGTCGCTCGTGCTCCATAATGCAACAAAACTACATTACTCGTTATCATAAGCTCATTTCAGTTGGACATCCATCCTCTTGCGACCCCACCCCCGTGATTGATACTGCACAAGTACAGCGTATAAGATGGGCAGAATACACGAAATAAATAAAAGCTTAACCTTTACGGTAATTACGATAACAGAAGAAACCCCCAGAAGAAAATATCGACCAGAACAGTGTTGGTGGGAAAGTTAGTTTTTTGAAAAGGAACGGGATTTTCCGATCCGTTCCTTCACATCACTAGACTACTCTGTATATGTAGACCAGATATGTAGACAAGACTTCGAGATTCATAGGCAGTTAATTGGATTAGCATTGAGAACGCTGCTCGATAAAATATCTTTCGCGCTTCGCATTATCTTTGATGATGTTACTTCCATTATTTAGGCTACAATTAATGTCCGAGACATTTGATATTAATTATCGCGCTTTCCCAAACTCAAACCAATTGCCCGAAAGTTTTATTAGGAATCTACCAGAGGGCGCTGCAAGCACTCTTGTAAAAGTGCTCTACTTAACATCCAGCTTGTACCGTTCCAATAGAAATAAGGCCGGGATTTAACGAGCAAATCTTTCGTAAAAAATTGATAGGTAAAAAAAGTAAAAATATTCGAGTTCAGGTGGTCTCTGGACGATATATAGAAGCTCAACAATTTCGAGCGTCGGCTCTTCCACAGTACTTGTCAAGATCCAAAAAAGCATATGTATGTGCTGTAGTCGAACGCCGCCAAAATCGTTCCCCTCCCTCTTCAATCCCATGTGCCAAAACAAAAAGACAAAAAAAAACCGAACCACACCGAATATAGAGTGCAACAAAAAAGGGGCGGTTTCAGAATTAGCATACACTAATTATGACAAACGTTTTAAGTGAGTGCGTTCTTGCACGGCTGGCTCCAGTTATACAGAGTATACAGTACTGTAGTGTTGCTGTACGAGGAAATCCAACATGGCCCTAATTTGTGGCAAGCGTTTGCGGTCGAATTTTAACAGTGTCTCGAGTAGGATTTCGAGATTTACGGTCTTGCGTACAAGTTAAATTATGAAAATCTCATCGATCAAATTGTATAGGTAGAAGTATTAAAAAATATTTGCTTCTTTTAAAAAAGCTTTGTGTAATCCAAACGCATAATGGTGTACAAAGTAGATTGGAAAAAATTGAACTTTTATAATTTAAATCCATCTGCTTCAGGCAAATTCGTTATTTCGAAAGAATAATTGACTGAACAGATGAAAAACGAATGAAGCGGCGAACTTCAGATAATAATAATAATAATAAATTAGAACTGATGATAGATAAAGTGCTTCATAAATGCTAGAATTCGAAACGTGTGACTAGCGTAACCGCATTCACAATCATTTTTTTTCTAATCTTTTAACTAGTAATTAGTTAGATTCACACGTTACAAACAATTATTTTTTGTACAATTCGGAATTTAAAAATAAAATTAATTGAAATTTGCATTTGCCAAGGAATTCATTTCTTCGTTGAAAAGAAAGCAAACTATCTTACATCGCCGCCATTTTGTTCACACTAGAATCGGCAAGACAAGTGCGAGAAAAAGGATTTCTAAAGTCTGGTTTACACGATCGATCATTTAACGTTTGGCTCCGTGAACTTGTCTAACACATAAGCGCGCTTTGCAAAATATCCAGAATGATGATATAAAATCTTTCATTGCATGTGCGTGTTAAGTCCAAATGAAAGGACATCTTACATGACACCAAACTTGAAATTATCGATCACGTAAACCAGGCTTAACACACACACCCAAAAGGATATATTGCTGCTCGAGCGAGACAAAAACTCAACATTATCGAACGATAAAATGAATAACATCGCGATTGTTGCGAACGAACGTACGTCCCCTCCCTTACCTGGCAAGAAGAACACGGCCAAGAGACTTTTGTCCTCACGAAACGCCTAGATTCAATATTCTTTCTAGTTGCAACTCGGTATATATACATATGTACATGAGCTGTCTAAATAAATTCGTCCGCACCGCTTAAAACTTATGTGCTCGTAAATTGTTCAAAGGCGAGACATAAACAGCTATTCAACTTTGGCAACAGCACAACTACCAATGTAATAGTGATAGCAAAAAAGAACTAATTAATTACAGCATCTCGGTTTGACCTCATACGTGGGCAGGGCGAGTTGCCCCGCCACGACAACCGACATATATCACGCGAAAAACGAAAAATAAAAATGAAGCCTTACCAGTAAACATATATTACCTTTTACCGCCTCATTAGACTATGCAACAGTTTCTAATATGGCAAAAATATTTCAAGAGTTGATGTCTGCGTTCGCCCCCAACCCATGCAACTCATGATAATTAACATGCCCAGGAACAATACATTTTATCTTGCTTAGTACCTATAGCCTGGTTTAGCACTGTAAATTTGCAGCATTTGTGCCCGACTTCTTATTGCGTAAACAATAGCTGGGCTGTCCGATGAAAGGGGGCGGGATCAAATAATTGATCAAAATTTGAAAGAACCCACAATCGAATTCTAAGGAAGAATAAGGTTAGAACTTATTCAGAATTAGCCTATTTGCGAAAATTGTTTTGCCAAATCAAAATAACTAATACGAATAATTGATCAATCCAATCGATCAATTGATTATCGTCCATCCATGTCTGAAAATGTTGGCGCTGCTACACTAAATATGGGTTCATTTATATTTTCACTCCCTGTACACACACATACGAAATCGTATACAGTAAAACGTGTATGGGCGAGTTGAATTCGGTGTTGACTAAATAATAGATGACTAATATACTCTCTCTATGCTTGGCAACCTTCTGTCGCCTCGAGCACCTCACAGTTTGAGACTGACGAGTTAATTAACTTTATTTTTCGCCTTGTTGATTGATTAGTTCAATTGTCATCACTATATATGGATTGCCTTTCACCTGATATTTTTTTAGCCGGAGGAAATTAAAAGCCATTGTTGCAGTCAGAGTCCAATACGGATCCAATTTATTTTGCTTCAGACAATCAGGCCATCCGCATCTATAGATGCGAGAGATGCCCAGAGAGAAATAAGATAGAGAGAGAGAGGCAGGTGTGACATAACCGCCTCGCGCGCGTTGTTTCCTCCTTATCACATAATTGCTATCTTCCTGGGACCACATGGTCGGTCACTAAAGCGGCCCGACAACGAGAATGCGGTGAATACTACTCTAAGATCGTTAATATCCGTCGCCAGCCATTTGAGATACCGGCTTATTATTAAACAAAATACTACGGCAAGTAAGATGCGTTTTTGTTCGACAAATATTTAAAGTACAATTTAGTACAATGTACAGTCAGTGCCGGATTTAAGCCTGTGGGGTCCCTAACGTGGCGTCAATTAATGGACAAATTTTAAAGCTATATAACGATAAACAAGTATTAAAATGTAAGCTTTATGAAAAAGCAGCATTACACAGACAACCAGAACTTGAAAATTTCAAATGAGATCATATTTCCATTGTAAAAATATGTATTAGTGTCCCACGCTGAATATTTGCCGAAAGGTAAGCGCTCTAGTTTATTAGAACTGTAAATTTACTAACAATGTGGACATCAATCAGGCAGTATGGCAGAAGCCAGCCATTTACTCCTTAACTAATTCAATAAATGTCCAACCTCTACAGCATGTTTTTTTTTCTCTTTACCCATTAATTTTATCAACGGAGCATTGCATAGTATGTAGGCTAGCTCATGCCTTCGTCTGTCAGTGCACATAAAAAAACATGTTTCGTTTATTTGAGAAAGCTGATTAATATGGTAATTACGTCCAAGTTCATTAGGTGATTGATGGTGCTTCGGTGGTAATAACAAATAAGAATTCACCGCAGTGGAACGTGGCAGCAAACACAGACATGAATTTGTGCATTTGCTAATACGTAAAATACAGTAGTCTTGAATGGCGGCGAAGAGGAAAACTGTCTACTTTAAGTGGGCTTATCCTTGTGGCCAAAGGCATTTCCTTACGCACCAGATTGAAAGTTAATCAACACCACCGGATACATAAGCAAATTAAAACAAAAATCGCAAATCTAAAAATAATAATTCGACAATTTGACTGTATTTCGACAAATGGGCTCAACCTGTGTATTATCCCTTCACTGCATGACAATTATTGGTGTCCCATCTGGTGGCGTTCCAGGGAAACAATTTTTTTAAAAGGAAAAAAGATGACACGATCATTTCCAATTTGTGGCATCATATTTGGGCAAAGATGATCACAGTCCATTACAAATGTGTCGATGTGAGAGGACAAAGGAAATGTTGACACTCAAGTTGCTCACAAAAAATAAAGATAAATTCGGCAAAGAGCAAAACACAACGGGCGACAAGGTGATTTCCTTTGTTATCATATTGATTGAATTGCAGTGAAGAAGTTGTCCTTCTTAACCAATGTCAACGCAGGCACCAAATATCAATCATACGAAATTGGGTCCGAGGAAAACCAAACGCCATTGACTTTCTCTTTCCGATAGAGCACACCATGTCACAACCAAAGAGGCGCAAAACTATAAAGCGCAAAATAGACGAAGAATGAAATGATTTGTGCGCGCTGCCAGTTTTAACCACAGAACACACTTGGATTTGATAAGGTGATCTTCTGTACAAAGATAGCGAGAGAAACTCGCAAATCATATGATAGATAATTTTCTGTTTGCCAGTCAAGCAAATATGGCATAATAATGGATTAATTGCATAGAAATAAGATTAACAGGAACAGTGCTTATGGAGAAAACATTTTATGACAATACTTGTTGATCATAACCCTATCTGGGCCAATTTTCGATGCAAAAAAAATCCTTAAATGTTGATAACCTAAAGAGCGGTTAATTTAAAGACCTGCAATAAGCGCAGCAACCGTTAGGTGCCATCAACCGCACGATAAACCACAACGCATTAGTGCTCCAGGTACACGTAGTTTAATGTAAGCAACACAATTAGCGCACATTTACGAGCTCGCATTTGCTCAATGCTTCAAATATATACGACTCTTGTCGCTGTCACTAAACGTAATGGCGCAACATCAACTACAACAACCACGAAAAGAAAAAAAAATACCGTAAAGGATTTAGGCCGAGACTTAGGCGCATGCCAGAGTTGAAAGGAGTCGGTTAATGAATGCATCAATTGGCCAATTAGTGAGCCCGACTTTAAATGACTGACGACTCAATTGCTTATTCAGTGAATTGTCCTTTGGCGTTTTTGGCGCTTCAACAAACGGTCATCACCGTGGCCACTACAATACACCAGAACATAAATATCCTCATGAGACCATCCCGCCTCCGCCTGAAAAGCGAGTTATCTGCTCATGTCCACTCGACAAAATATATAAAAAAAATATAACTACTATTTCGCCACGCTATGTGGTGTCCGCTGATCGTGACAATTTAGGTGGCTTGAGTGGCCCAATCGATTGCCGCACATTTTTAGAAACGTCTATTTTAATATTTTAACTCTTTTATTTTTAACACTTAGCTTCTCTTTCCATGTTGAGGTCACGATTTGATCAAAAGCTTTCACCAACATTCAGGAAACGTATGGCGCTTGGACATGAGTCTCAGGAGGATATTCACGCTTCACTATGCATCATGTACCCACACACACACACACATAAAAAAAATGTGTGTCTCGTAAAAAAAAACTTACCTTGCATCCTTCGCATGTGAAGGCTCCAAAGTGAAACCCTGCCGCGGGTTCGCCACAGACTTTGCAAAGCTGGTTCATCTGCAACGATACAAAAATCAAACAAACGTTTAAAACCGCTCGACGCTGTGCACCACTGCTGGGCGTGACAGTCGGATTACGCGCACAAAGAAATTAAGGCAAGTTACATTTTAAAAGGATTTGGAGAAAGGAATTAATGGAGGTTGAGAGCCATGATGGCAAGAGAGAGAGAGAGAGGGGGGGGGTCAGAATTATAGAATCGACAAAGAGATGGGATGGGAATTTTTTTTGTGGCGCTACTCTAGACTACAAACATCTACCAGTCTGCCAATGCTATGGCCAATTAGTGAAATTGACACAAATGTGCATAGTCCCACATGAGACTCGCAGAACTCATAGAAAAATATTTAATAATCAGATAATTGAGTAATTAATATCGAGAGCCCGTGCCGAGAATTGAACCCGAGATTGTCGAGCCACAGTCGCAGTCGCAATGCCGGTGCTACATCGGAGATGGTGAGATGTTCCATAATCGAGTGTACGGCATGGATGAAGGATAGGGGTAGGGGGGGGGGGTCTACACTTTAGGACACCCAAACGTTTCGAATTTTGAATAGAAAGAAAAAAAGGTTCACGATTTCTTCGTCACAATACGATCACGCAGAGCATGTTCAGTCGGCGAGCATTAATGGTCATCAAATCTATTGTGAATATGGCCACCGTCTGACGTTGAAAGGCTCACTAATTTAAGAAAGTTTATGCGATGTTTAAGAAAACACGGAACATTATATAGTGGCCCGTCAATTGATGCGATTGGCACGAAGCATTATTCTCTCCCCAGTAGCAAAAAACGCTCCGTTCCGCAAAATCAACTGATCAAACAAACGAGACGACGATATGAGACCACCTCTGACTCCAACGAGTTACACGCAACCTCGTCAATGTAAGTATCTCCGGTGGTTGTTGAATATTGGTGGCAGACATGGTTAAATTCGTGAGACCTCATCAGGCAGAGTTACGTGTCGTAAATAATCTCGGACGACCCAGAACCGAGTTGTACTTAGAACTGAGATCCTTTGTCTATGAATCAAAACTGAAACTCATAACACTAATACTTTTTTTTTAAAGTACTCGACTCGTACAAGTGTACAGTGTTTACTAAAAACACTTCTTTCAAAAAAGAATTACTCGCAAATGTTGCAGTTGGCCAGCGATTGGATAATTAAATAAAGCTTTTACAATTAAATTATTATCTTAAGCTTGTTATAATCCTCACCTTTTAACAAGACTTATTTATGGCGCGACTGTCACAGATTCGATTTCCGGTGCGGACTCTCGATCTAGTGATCATGACTTTCAGGTCAGAGTGCCCTCGATTTTAAGCGCAAAGGTAGAGGGGCCTCAAAAGCTGTCGCGTAGCAAAATAATCGCTACACCTAAAAATACTTCCGTTGAATATCCACTTTGATACACGAGAAGAAAAAAACTGATTCTACCTGAGTTTTGATTTATTACAAAAGAATTCACGTTCGGTTTGCGCTATATACACTGTAAATTCCCTCACCGACCAAATAGTTTATAAAGGACACGTACGTGTTTACAGCTGGGGCAATGTTGACCCAAATGGATCATCACCTGCATGAGGAAGATTCACCTCTTTAATGGGGACAACTTGCCGTAATGGATCTCCGCTATCCGGGCCAAGGATGCTTTAAAATATTGCCCTCTCTCGCTCTACAAATTCTCACCCTTTAATCTTTCGTTTTTCGGTGAAGAACTTTCACCCTTTTTGTTACCAAGTGCAAGAGTCAGTATTCAACCCAGCCACGCACAATAAATTAATGTGCATGTAGATCGCAACAAAAGTTAAAAGTCAGCCTGAACTCGATTGCGGCGCGAGAACGATCGTGTTATATTGCAATAAATTAGGGAAAGCTGTAAAGAATGTTTCAAACGCCTCTGATTTGATAATGAAACAACCACTAAAATACTAGTACATAGAGTGAACTTGTACTTTTGAATCATCTAAAAAATAATATGTTATTTCTTGTTCACTGATAGGTGGTTGAAATAGAACGACCACAATAACTAATAACTTTCGTTTCGCGCAAGTGATAAGCTACGATCGATTACCTCGATGGAAATCATGAAAATGTATTTAATCGAGAACACGAATTTCGAAACAGACCGAACGAAAGAGACGAAAAATTGAACTGGTAATTGCGTCTCTTTTGTTCGGTCTGTCCCGAAATTCATGTTCTCGATTAAATTCACACAGACGTTCTAACAAAATCTTTCTCATTAATATGAAAATGTATCTTTAATACTCTGTATTCCAATAAAGGTTGGTGCAAACTGGTGAATGTCATGAATTAAATACTTTACATTTGTTGAAGGTGCTATATTTTATCTCGATTACATCATCGAAGGCACTTGGGTCCAATAGCTTAGAAATTGATTCAGTCTCAGACCATCGAGAGAGAGAATACAAAAAATCATGCCAATATTCAACAAATGAGAAAGTGTTAACCATACTCTTAAAATTTCGTACCACAAGGGAGAGTGAGGCAAATAAATATATGAATTCAAAACAATCTTCGTAATTGATAACTGAGAAAACAGAAAAAACGGTTGGTGGCAAAAAAATAAATAATTTCACATTAGAGTAGCGAAAAAAAACCATTTTTCTAAATTTGGTGCGACACGCCGAAGACGACTAATAAACGGAGATCCTGATTATCAGTGATCGAGAGTCCATAAATAGACCGTGCCCCACAAAAAAGAGAAAGCTGCGCAGGTCCCCATATATAATATGTATACAGTGTTCGGCGGTGTCCAGGTGAGCGAGACGGTCTCGTTCACGGTGGGCGCTTGTAAACAGGTAGCTTTTCGCTAAATTGAAAAGTGCATAGGAACGCTGGGCGGCATCGGCTAGGGTATAAGTATTTATAGCCAAGAGGCACACCTCCGAAATAGCATTTAAACACATAGGAAGAGGAGCATGTATAGATGCGCGCCCGAGATTCTTTTTGACAGACACTAGATCACGCGCAAAACCTATTATTTGGTTGGACACACAGGCGAAGGGACCTGCAATTTGGCGGGCACGGGTAAACAGATATTGTCATTGACAAATAAACTTTTCGGGTCCTAGTTCGCCAAAGATTTATTACCCAACCGATGGTCTTTGGCGCTCTCTTGCTTAGAGATAAAATTGGGGTTCCCGGTAAATGAGAGGCCATCCTCCACATCCTATTCAGACTTTTTTTTAAAATTTACTGCAGTCACTGCACTGCAGGATTTTCTGTACCCCCTCATGGTGCTTAGGCACTATGCAAGGGGCACAATTTCACCAGTACCCCGGTATCAAATAATCGAGATCGCCCTCGCGCCGGGAATCGAACCCGAGATCGCCGAGCTACAGTCAGTCGCAAATACCGACTGGGCTACGACGAGTCGTACAAGCAAACTTGATTCCAGCGTGCTGGGTGCGTTGCACTTTTAATAGTACTGTACGCCTATCATTAGAACCAAGAAAGAAAGGAACTGCTTTAAATGCAAATTCACCAAACTCTAGTCTGAACTCAACGGACGTATTTTTTCTATGCAACTTTACGGATAATTTTGTTTAAAAAAAAAACATAGTGACACAAAATCTGTCGACCAACTCGAAAGGCCATCCGTACGAATCAAACGCCGTGACCGCCTAACATCCGTGGATAATACGTCGATAAATAAAGTAAATAACGAGAAAAGCAGCCACTGAGCCAGAAATGATGCGTCGGTAAATCGCACATAACCTTTTCAAAAATAAATATCATCTTGGGTCGTGGAACATGCACGCATGTACCTAGCTGTAATCTATATATGTCGTAGGACACAGGTTGAAGAATGCACTTATGGGTCTCCTAAAATAGATCCCCTGTAATCGTTTCCGGCATGCAGGACAACACGCATACACCTATTGGTGCTCCCCTATACCCTACCCTCCACTCACTTCTTCCAGCTCTCTATTCAACCCATCCACCAAAATGCCATTTGCAAATGTCACTTACTGGCGAGTGCATGCACGTTGAAGTCTTTTGAAAAGCAAGCAGGGACCACCTACTGTAACCCGTCAACCTGTCCGACTTTGGAGTTCAAAAACAAAAACAACCCCTCTCCTTCTCCTTTCCTCTTCCCCACACCACCTCCACCCCTATCCCCGTCACCGCATGAATCTATATTGACAAAGTGCGTGTCAGGATGAATTTGAATGCGACGACGATCCTCGGTGTCCTTAGATGGCGAGAATCGAACTTCTATATCTATATATAATATAATCACCGTAACCGTTGTTACATTGGTGTTACCTGGGCTGCCCCTTTCTTTACCGATGGCTTGACCACAATGTTTTGACCAGGTTCGGGCAAACAATTCGACAAAGCGCATCACGGCGAAATTTATCATCCTCTGCCCAGAAAAGAATACATGTACCATTTTGGTTCCAAGTGTCGCCGCTAAAGGCGCTTCACCAACCGCCAGCACAATTTGGCCGTTAAGTTCCACACAATAGGCGCAAACAAGAGATAACCACTAGCTGGCAATCCAAGAAGTCTGGCCATTTTACCGTTGACAAATGGTTCTCTCAGAGGTCGAAGAATGCTGTTGTTAAACCGGCCAACATATTTTTTCTCCAATTTTTTTTACACAAAATCTATATGTTTTAAAATTTATGTTTACCCTTAATTTTGATTATTTTTAGAATCGACTTAATCGGTCATACTTTATACACCAATGCCTGTATTAATTGACATAATTGCCAATAATATCCAAAAGCTCGCAGATACAGGTTTTGCTACTCGAAGCTCGCTGATAAACAAAACTAAGAAAGGCGCCCGAGAATTGTCGGTAATCTACCGAGACTTCTATTTTACCAAAGTTCACCGTCTAGCTTTTCAGTTTTACAGCCAGGCTATAAATTATTCTGCAATCACATCGCCATGTTGCACTTGTTCGGAATTAGTAAAAAAATGAGGATATTACCCCCCACACGTCGTCGTTCGTGACTTTGCCATTCGTTCCACCATTTTCCCAGCACGCATGATGGTGGCATGACATAAAGTCACGTATGAAGTGTCGTTTTTAGCTTTGACTAACCCGTAATAAATTTTGGCATTGAGAACGCACAGGACGCCATATTAAATTAACCAGTAGTTGTACTGCAGACATCCATTTGAGAAAAAAAAATAGTTAAACGTGTTCTATTATGGTTACAAAAACACCCGCAAATGCACGACTAGTTAATAAGGGTTTTGGGCTAAAAAAAAAATGAATTCATTTTAAATATTCTTCGTGTACTATTAGTCTTGAAGGTTTTGCTGCATTGTATGCTAATGCATAGCATTTTATCGTTCTATCTAGTCATTGCTGTGATTTATAAAACAAATATCATACCTCTTCATAATTCAAGGACCACTAGGATTTAAATATTATAAACATACAGTGTATTCCATTCGTCTTACAATTTGTTCTCTCATACTTCGTTACACTGTACGACTGAACCTGAATAGGTACATGTGATTACCAACTGTCTTTGTGATATTGAAATATAGTGAAATGTACAAAGCAGGACTCAATAAAAGGTGGCGAAATTAGGGGTTCTTTTTAATTTATTCAACATTACGGTGTAGTTCAACTTCGTTAATGAAATAATAATTTCAAACAGCTAAAGAATTTTAGAATAGGACGATCTGGTGTACTCATTTAAAGCTAACGAACACATATTTTAACAGATGCAGTAATATAATCACCGCGAACTCAAATTTATTATTTGTATATTTGCAAAATAAATATATATCTTGAACTTTCGATGTATGGACACACCTTAACATCATTAGGGCTTTTTTTTTGTTTTTTGTTGTTGATTGTTGACAAAATATTGAATTTAAAAATTATTTCCCACTGATCGCTTCTTAACCGCTACTAGGTACTAGGTGTTTTGAATAAATAAGATAGCGATAGCGATTTCGTGCTTCGAGTTCATGGATCGAAAATTACTGCGGATTTTCAGTGAGATTCCGGCCCCTCTTGAGTTTGCATGACTAGACATTGAAATTGTTAACTACTTTACCCTTAGTTCCGCCATCGCAGTTTTGCATGCGTCGTACAAATAAATCAAAGACTGCGCAGTCCGTGTATATTATAAACATATACAGTGTCGCATTACTCGGTGATACCACGCTGGGAGAGAGTGTCTATCTGGGAAGGCGAGAAAACTGCCCCGACCAAGTTGCTACACAATAATAATTTCTCAGGTGAGGTTAACCTTGTAATATAAGTTCCGGTCTAGCGGTAAATCAAGATGATACGAGAGAATGTATGCATTCATCACCTGAACGAGGTACTGCAATAATCTCACACCTCGCGAGCAAAGGCGAACCCCAAACGTGATATATCAGACTGTGCTAGGTTATTTCTTTGTCTATGTTTTTATAAGCGAACTGAAAGGTCTAGAGTCAGCTGCCCAATGGTGGGAGTCGTCTAGAAAAATAATAATGTATGTTGGTTCGTCTCGATGTGTCCTAACTTCTCAGGAACCAGTCAAAATGTAGTTTAATAGTCTCATCACTGGGTGTGCCCTGAGTCAAGATCGTCACGGATTTAGGGATCGATCAACTAACGAAACTTACGTTTTCGGAGAAATCCTTAAGCCATGCCGTCGTAAAAGGTCATGAACTGGCGAAGTTTTTGTGAGAACGAATAGCACAGCTCAATACATTGGTCTCTTTGATTATTATAAATTAAACAAGGCTCCAATAATTATCCTCAATAGATGGCGCTGGCGTCAGGGGATGGGGGGGATCATAACCAGGCCTGTCTATCCCACTTATTTCGATTAGCAAACATGAGAAAAGCGCTTTAGCAGGTGCACCACAGGTTGGGATTGGCTTCTCGGAATTAACAATTATCAACAACCTCCCAACTCCCAATGAGTGTAGTCGGAATTAAGACGAGCATTGCAAATTTAATTTCTCTAGTTACTCATTATGCTCGTCTGTTGAACGTACAGTCGTAAGTTATTCAGTCAGAACTATTCAGACATTCGCCCTTCAAGCGATCGAATTTCCTCATTGGCGAGTCACGCCAATATGGCTGCTGCTAGCTAGCTAGCATAGCACACACATTGTAAAAATAAGTCTTAACAATCAAAGAATGAAGCATATAAAAGAATATAACTGCCTAAATTCCTTTAAAAATGAGGTTGGTAGCAGAAGTCGCGGCAATTTAACAGAACAGGTTCATACACTACCGACGCCATCTGACGGAAACACTCTACTCTGTATGACAACAAATTGTAGTCTGCCATTTTGATTATAGAAAAACAATTCCTGATATCATGATCCGAATGAAGACTGCGTTTATAACACTTGAGACATGAACTAGCCTTACAGTTACACCCCTTTCTCCGTGGCCAAATGCCAGCACAACCAGACATGAAGCAGCGACGGCCCAGACGCTAGACCGCAGGCAGGCCATTTCCTAGTATACAAAAGTGAATGGAACACAGAACAAATCTGGTTTTTGGAACTTGAATGATTCAACTACTAGTTTTTAAAACTTACTTTGTTTGCAAGTCAAATTGATATTTGACGTACGGCAAATCTGCTTTATGTCTCAACTGAAGTCTCATTGAAGATCAGAAGTAAACGTTGTTTATCGACGATCTTGTTGCAGACTCTCGATTGCAGTCCATCAATCATTTTATATTTTAATTAAAATCAAATATTTCTATTAGAGATCATTTTCATGCATCAGTGTGCTTCTATGACCACACAAATCTGACCACAGTGTCTCTCGAGAGCTTGTTACAACTGAATGATCAGCAGACCGCTTCATTCCTCTTAGATTAATTTTATTTCAAGGTGGACATGTCCACATCCAAGAATCCAAGACGAAGTGATTACTCATTAATAACGGGGAATTACCTTCGCCGGTGTGCAAGCATTTCATGCATCTAAGCGGACTCGAGCGCAATTTGGGATTCAAGTCTCGCTTATTAAAGTGGAGCAATGTGTACACACATCAGATTGTTTGGGCGTCGCCTTTCGCGCAATGCAGGGAAGGATGACCGCACAGATTCTTGAGACTACGTGTGCATTAAAAGCCTGCCATGTCTTGTATTTAGACATTCATTATTTTTAGTCGCACTTTATGTAAGTTTGCACGATAATTCATATCGCATCCTCGTTTGAAATATTTGAAATTTGTCACTTTGTTTAGACGAACTCAAAACTCGTTTGCAAGATAATGTTACTCGAATTTAATTGTCGATGACTATAGTCCATGCAGTTAACGCCAGTCTCACGAAATGTGTCATAGTGCGTCCCCCCCCCGCTTAACATTGTCTGTGGAATACGACTCACGATATTTATTAAGCACTTCCGCCCTAATATCCCACCTCCCGTGCCCCTTGTAAGAGGGAGGGGCGACCTGGTAATAATAGCCTTAAAATTGCTATACCAAGATTAAGGGATTTTTATATACGGAATATGGCTGGTTGATAGACGAAACAATGAAAGAAATGCTGAAAATTTAAAATATATACTTGTTAAGTGTACGCTTAAGGTCTTAGGATGACTTACTAGCTGTGGGCCGCGTTTTCGAGGAAGTCTGGAGAACTAATTTAAAATGTGATGTGGGAAATAGTGACGTCATTACATAATGTTTGACGATGGCGACGTTGAGTTACTCGAAAGTGGATCGAATACATTTGACAAACTGAGACACGCGAATTTAATTTAATATTTTACGTTGGGGCCAAACATGTTTAAGACCAAGAGCACGTGTAGCCTTAGGAGGACTCTCAACAGCTTATTCTCAAATACAGTAATTACGCAGTTAGATACCATCAATTTCAATTTGATCTTTGCCAGGGTAGTCTGAAAATGATGTGCGTTTTATCAACCATTTCTCTGTTTTAATCGAACTTTTCTATTCGATATTGTTCAATGCTACTTTGATCATCCTGATTCTTTTATTTTTGGAATCAGTGAATTATCATTCACCCAAATGGGCGCGCGCATATGGAACGTTCCCTTCTTTAGTTATTTTCCCTGTTCTAGATTTGCACCAATTCACCCGGGCTATACGTGTATATCACATCCTGGTGTATTCTTCCATCATTTGCTCGAGCATCTGGTTCACCTTGCTTTTTTGGCGCGTCCTCAAACTATCAAGGTTATTTTTCTTGCTCGCTTGGGTTCGCTTGAAAATCTGGTTGCCGTCTAGTTGGGCGATCGGCGTCGTGTCTGTGTGTGTGTGTACGAGTGTGTGTAGCGGTAAATTAATTGTATGCGTTGTCGACAACACCGAGGGTTGATCACGATAGGGAGAAAAACTGAATCTAAAAACCCACGCCTTTCCATAAGAGATGAAATTGTCCAGCGCGCGAGCCCACAGTACATTAAATTGCATGTGGGAACGAGCTGCATCCGCCCTGCGCTTTTAACATTGGGTGGCGCTCAGTTAGCCATGTTCTTAGCTGATGATGACAACTTTCAATTGTCCCCGCTAGAGGCGCGTAGTCCGCCAAACTTCGAGGCACTGCTAAAGAGCGCATAATGGGAGACATTCCAATTCACACAATTGATCATTCTCATATGATTATGCTGTCATAAAGTACTAAAAATGTTTGTTAAGGAGGTTGAACACCTGAACCCATAGGCTGACTTGGAAATGTTGCCTAACCTAGGCTGCCTAGGAAAGGGAACCTTAACGTCCCTATATCGTACAGGTACGGGTCATGATTTTATTTCTATTCCGAAAGAAGGCGTGTCAAGGAATTTCTTTCGCTTGAAAAATTCTGAATGTGTCGGCCGGAATTGAAACCGCGGTCACGATCAAGCATATACTTGAGTAGGGAGCGTGTAGACATTGAATAAAACCGATATTAGGTCCAACGCCAAGAAAATACCGCCAGTTTTCGAATGGCGGATAAGTGCTGCTGGTGAAGGAAACGTTTGATTTTTAATCCCATTCTGCCAGGTGATCTGCGTTTCAAAAAGCGCCGGCAATCTCGAAAGCACATTTTGGCTCTATTTCAAGAACAATTCAAATTTATCAAGCCCGCTCAAACAAAAACCATTGTCATTAGGGCATAAAATCGCGCCAAATATTACCATCGGCCCCTATAAGTCAGTGGTAGCACCCCCTTTCCCCCGGTAATACTCGATACGGGTACTAGCGGGGTACTTGTCTATTTTGAGCTGCTCCTAAGTTTCAGTGCGACATCTACGGTATTCCTGTTCAATGGCTGGGATGCGATTTGATATATATTTTTTTTTATTTTTTATATCAACTGTAGTCAACCGCACTACAGGCCTTACGTCCCCCACATGGTGCTTAAGCACTATACGAGGGGGAACGACCAGTACCCCGGGATCGAAATTTTCGAGAGCCCGCGCCGGGAATCGAACCCGGGACCGCCGAAACCACAGTCAGTCGCTAAACCAACTGGGCCACGACGAGACGAATCGAAAAATAAAAACTCCAACTCGTAAAATAAGGTTACACAAACTGTGGTGCGATTGTGCAGCAATACCTTGGCCAGCGTTCCAATGAAGCCATATTGGCTAAAGAGAAGAACAAATGTACTAGAGAAGATTAAGAGATTAAGTTCATCTTTTTTTTTTTTTTTGGTTTGGTTGCTGTATCTGTCAACAGGATTCCATTAATATTCTGACAAATTGGTTCGTTTTGGCGAAGGTGTCAGGAAGATAGTAGGCACGCATTCAGGTGTGTCTAGTAATTCACCGACGGTATAAATAGCGGGGGAGAGAAGGTGGTAGGAGGTGGGCTTATACATGGAGAAGGAAGCGAAAGTTCCTCGTTCCGAAGGCCCCCTTGCCTGGATTTGCCCGGCACAATGGCAGCATTGTCTTGACACGGACAAGTCTTGAATGGCGAGCAATACAGGACGGGACTAACATCATTTTCACGTACGACTGCACTCCCCCTCCCAACAAACTAACCGACAACCTCGATCCCTCCCTTAAAGGTATAGAACAATTTCCTGCACTGTCTTTACACCGGGGTACACGTGATCTTACAATAGTTTAAGAAAACAGCACCATGGACAGCTTAAATTAAACGAGGGTGGGCCTCTTATGTCCCATTATGAATTTATTCTAATTTTTTAATCGGCTTTATCACATAATAGCTAATAATGGTAGTCAAAAGATATAAAATAAAACGATCAAAAATTCATTGTGTACTTATGCTATTCTCAATTTAGTCCGAGAGCCTAGGGCATCTGCCCTGCATCTATTTTTCAAGAGGGTCTATATTGGCGTGCACCATGGCAAGTAGCTATCACCACAACAGTTGACGGTCCCCCTTCGTCCCCTTTTTCTCTACCTCAACTAATTTTCATTAATTGCAGTCTACATTATTTTGGCATCGCACACGCATACAACTGCCCAGTAGATTATGCACCGAGGTTCACTTACGCATTAAGGCCAATTCCCTTCATTCATGAATGGAAGAAGAAAAGAAAGAAAGAAAGAAAAAAACGTTTGTGCCTAAACTCAATATGGGGCGCTGAGGAAAAACTTTCGCTAATTCCCGTGTCGGCAGCCAAGGCTTATATACACTCACTCTCACGAATACGACAACGAGCTATTTTTTTTGTCGGCGCGCCAAGACGCTTGATGGCGCTACCCGTGTCGGGCGCAATTGACTGATTCGGATATCCTCCTGAGATCTTAGAATGCCCTGAATTATAGAAAGAAAATATGTATCCAAGGTGCCATTTTGTAATTGTATTGGAAATGACTGTGAGGGGGGGCAGGAACGTCTTGAACGCGATAAAATTATAAATTCGTTTGGTCACATGCCAGACGAAACGCGGAAATGGCATAACCCAACTACAATTTCCCCCCGCTCAAACGAATAGGCATTACTCATATTCCACCGTCGCCTTTCAGGAAATTAATATTCACCATATTCTATAAATGTGGCAATTCCTTCAAAGTCCAGCAACCAGAGGCCCTAACTGCGATCTTTTGATTCCGCATGTCCAAAGCCCGCGGAAAGTGTAAGCGCCTTTCTCTCCGCGACACGCGCTTCATGGTAATATTAATTGATAATAGTTTTAACTTCGTGGTAATGTTAATGTATGGTAATGTTAATCCTCCGTATACTTTAAAACGCTTAAAGTCATCTGGGGCTTATTGGACTTGGGTGGTGGGGGAACATTTTCAAGCCAGTAAGCGCATACTGAAACATATCTAAAACCAATCCCGTTAACTTCATTATTCCTAATCCTAGCGCAGACTGTGATGATGACAAAAAAGCACTCTCATTCCATTGTGGCCCACAGGATAAATGATTTGTGCAGGAATGTCTTAAATTAGTGCACCTCTTCGTTTCTCTCAATCTGTGTTTAATGCTTACTGTATAAGGTTTCGTCATTAAATATAAAGAAACATTAATTGGCGCAGCGCTTTAAATAAATCCTCGCCGAGAGAATGGCAAAGGACTTGACAAAAAAGGAGATTAGAGGTTAATTACGCATGTATTAATAATGCACGCGATCCTATTTCATGCAAGTACAATAATCAAATAAAGAGGGATAATACGAGGAAAAGAATCAAACGCATAAGGCATGCAGACATATAAGAAACATTAATATTTTATAAAAATTAACATGCTCAATGACCTCTTAATGAATAACACATCATTTTAGTATGTTTAACCATGCCGAACGCAAAATGTAATATGAATTAGGTATATACTAAAAAGTTAAATTAAAAAAAATCTAAATATTGACATATGGATCATATCAAGCGCAATTGCTAAGTTTGGTTCTGTGTTATACATGATTTTATGACGAGAAGAAGAAAAATGAAAAGACATTTACTGTATAGAGATCTGAACTACAGCTCCATCCCGTCTCGTTTCCTTGCATCTTTGATGTCGTTACGTCGCTCGCAGACCCTACAGGACACATGCAATTGAAAAACAATTAGGCTAATCCTGAATAAACATAATGATAGTTGCGGTGACAGTGACTCGTCCGCGATACTTTTTTTGGAATCACACACTTTCGCCGTGGAACATTCAGAAAGAGGACACTTCCTGGAATACATTCCCAATTGATACGGCATCACGTTGTCCGAATTTCTTTTACAAAATAAAACTAATTAAGGGGGTTATGCACGATCGATCTGCTCCATGTTGCTTTTGTTTCACGAAACTTTTTCATGCAGCGCTTCATCCACGCAACATTGTAGCATTTGTTCAATAGATGGCGCTGATTCACGTTAATTTTCATAGAGTGCATTGTCGCCCACGTCAATTTCGAGAGCGCTCCGCAGCGTTCAATCAAAAAGTTACATCTGCGCGGCTCGACGATGTCTATTTTCGATGGAGCCAAAAATAATCCGTGGAGCCAGTTTCTCCAAACTACGAATTTCGGAGTTTTCACTTGAAAAACTCAAATGGAGTCGGGGGATCGATGAATCGGATCGATGGCGTAAAAGCCTCTTTAGACGCGCTGTTACAGAACAGACAGTTTAGTAATCTGATATCTAGATCATGGTGGATTAGCTCGCGGGAAGAAAAATATTATTTTGCTGTTGCCTTTGTAAACTTTAATAAACTTTCAATAAAGGTAAACAAAAATATTACGCTGGTAGAGCAAAAGACTGATGGTGCAACGGTGTCGCGTTTGGCCCCCGATGCGGGCTCTCATTTATTCAAACCCTGCCGTGAAAATGCAGCTCCCACACAGTGCTAAAAGAACAATGAGGGGCACATTATGTAGTGCGATTCACAGTGAATCAAAAGAATTATGTTTATGCTTGTACAGTTATGAAAAATGGTTTTACAAATGCAAATAAAATTCGATTTTCATGGGACAACAATAGACTCGAAAGATAGGGCCGCATTCATTAATAATTGAGCAAAATTGGTCATTTAAGCTATTTTAAATACAGTGATGTACAATATTTTCATCAGATTGTTTTCTTTTCATTATGAGCGTCTGCACAAAATTGGTTGCCGTGAATTTCCAGAATTTCTCTGACAGTCCGAAGAGAGTAATTTAATTTTACGCCATTGAACACGTAAACTATTGATGCCACAAAGTGTTTGAAGTTTAGTTTCTATTTATCTGCGCGAACCAATCGCTCAAAACCCCAAAACAACGCTATATTTAGAACGCCATATAAAAATGGTGCTGTATATCTGATATTAGAACAATTGAGGGTCTCTGCCTAAGCTAGATTCTTTCAACTCGCCCCAGCCTGGAAAAGCAAGAATGAATCCTCGTATTTTTTCCTGTAATACCAATATAATTTTCAATTTGTTAGAATAAAATCATAAAAAGAACAAAAATAATTTGTTTGGCGAAGCGTAATATTTATTTTTCAGTAATCCCCACAGAATGCTTGCGCTGGATGATGCTTGTTGGAGCGCCTCAAGTGGCAATATTAGTAAAAAAAAACATAGCTGATATTAGTGGGGTCATGCAGAAAGGGCTAGAAAAGCCGTTACCTCGTGGTAACACGAAGTTTGATTACCTTACCTTAAAAAATGATCTACTCGTAATCATATGTGAATCATATGAAGCCGCTATTGTTGTAACATAGGGCAGAGCGCAAAATTGCGAGCAGCCCATTGAAACTGCGCAGCACCAAAATATAGGGCTTCAACATGTCACAATAAGGTCTTCTGGCTCAATTTTCTAGATTATTGTTCTGAACTTTATGATGATAAAATTATCTTAAAATAATTTTTCTTTCTCTTAACAGAAACGAAGCTTTCTTTACTCTATATATACAAAGAGTCAATTTGTATTCATTGGTTATTAATACCATTGGCAATGTTTTCAACACTATGCCCTAATGGAAAAAGTTGGCTTACAGTATGCGGCCATTTTAATGTAAAGGTATCACTTTGCTATAACAATTGTTAATTAAGCCCATCTAAACAATAAGACAACGATTTATTCATGGACTGCAAAATTACTTGTAATATACCCCCTTTAAATTAAAGTTCACCCTTACACAGAATACTTGAACAACCTTTCCCGGACGAGCTAAATCAACGCAGATTTGGGGCATATAAAAATTATTTGCTGCCAAATTTTATATATGCTCTGCAAGTAACTGAATTTAACTTGCATGCCATTATCAAATGGCTTCGGTATGTGAACAAAATATTAATTCTTCGGTGGAAAGATGCCGACATTAGCAAAGTCTTTTTGGCAAACGATGTATTACCACAATTACGAGTACAATAAGAGTCCAATTAACTAATAGATGGTTGCTGTAAGTCCGGCTAATCTAGCCGACAAATTGTTTCATCGCATGCGTCCGTGGATACTTACCACGATACAACGTGGACATTATACGTAAACACAGCTATTAATTGAATAAATTTATGGCTCTACAGAATTTCTAATAAAATAATTCTTAATGAGCCAAATTGGCAAACTCATTACCGACCGAATCGATCGTCGCAGTATATGAAGTGGGCAAAGTATAGGGATAAAGCGTAGATACGCTACTGCGTCGCTTTGTAAAGTAAATTGATATAACAAGAACCGAATACCGACAGCGTAACCCGTTCTACTCTATAGATAGGCCATCGACAATCAAAATGTCGCCAATGATATTTTTGCGAAAATGTTGATACCTTGAAGCAATAGACCAGAAATCTGAAATGCTCACACGCAGTTCGTTTTAAAAACTATAGTTTCTTGATATTAAATGGTGAATTCGGGACAGGCCGAATGAAGAAGACGAACCGAGTGGCGAACTCGCTTTTATAATAATATTTTACTAATATTTTAATTAGAACTGGTAATTGCGAAAAATATAGAGTTTCGTGCAGACCGGGAGTTGAACCACGGACCCCTGGATTTCCGGCCCAGTGCATCTGGCCGTCACAGTTACCATATAGTTTCTAGTTAGTAAACTTTAGTTGCTCAAAATATAGGAAAATATTTGTACTATCAACTTTGGCTAATTCCAATTAACAATCCCAATAAAAGAACAATTCGACTGATTTCGGCGAATGTTCTTTAAAAATATTAATATTATCTCACTCATAAATTGACATTCGAAAAGTGATAAAACAAAACATACCTCATCGGCAATTTCTCCTTCAGGACGCGTATACACACACACACGAATGTAAAAATCACACTTCACGAAAATCAAGTTTAAAATCCACGTTCCGCCAGGTGAGAAAAGTATAGGACACAAGTCAAACCGCAGTTCTCAGAAAGCACAATCCGGTATTACGTTACGCTCCTTCTCCCCCCTATTGGCCGTTACACCACGATGACGCACGTCCCCACTAAAATAATCCTTAAACCCGATCTCAAATACTCAAATACGAAACAAAATCCTAGTGACCAGACACGGAACCCGGCAACTACGAATCCAGCGAGAGTGACTATCCGACGACGCGGGTTGAACTACTGTAGAGCAGGTCGACGACAAGATCGAATTCGCAGGAACAGCAACAACGTCGACGCAACCAGTCCTGGGAAATACAAATACGACCGCCGCACCAATCCATATCATCCGGGCTTTTTCCTAAATCGTTCTGGCTAGCGAGCGATTGACACGTGCCCCATACGGACGGGTTTTCCGAGAGAGAAAAAGACGCGCGCTCGTTTATCGGAGGATCACACGCACGCACGCGCGACAAGACAAGACGGAGAGCGAGCGAGCGAGCGAGCGAGAGAGAGAGAGAGAGAGAGAAAGAGAGGCAACACCAACATCCAAAAACTGGCCCGCTCTAAAACCACCGTTCCGTTAGTACAGCCCCCGATGCAACAGGTGAGCAAAAGCTCAATGTGCAGCGGATCGCACTCACTGCTCGATCGGTACAAGCTCTAGTTTTCGTTTTCGTGCACGCACACACGCGCGTTCATGAGAGAGAGCGAGCGAACCCTCTGCCGTGCTCGAAATGCTGCGTGGAGTGACGCGACACCTGACGGCGGACGCGCGAACTACCTTCGCCGTCACCACCACCACCCCGCCACAACAGCAACCGGTGCACGGACGACGAGTGGTGAAAGCAAAAATCAGTCTCGCTCCCTCTTAACAACGAACACTGGAGGAGGAGGATGATGAGGATTCGGAGAGATCGGGATAGTTTTTTCCACCGAGACCGAAAACCGAGCGTAGTTTTGCCGCCGTCGACGATGACTCACCGACCGCACCAGTTTCACCGCAACTAACGAACTAAATAAAAGCGTTCGACCACGTTCAGGAACCCACCCAATGCAATGTGGGGTTAGATTTTTGGAAAGCGTTCGACAGTCAGTCGCGGGGTTTAACGTCGTGTTGGCGAATGTGAGAGGGGGGTGGTTGTAAAAAGAAAAAGCGCACTCTTTAGGCCGTTCCCCATAGATCACCGCCGCTCTACTCGCGCGTCCATGTTTTGGAGTAGATTTTTTTTTTGAAAAACGAGGTCACTGGCGATATGAAAAAAAATGGGCAAAAGGCAAAAGATGTGGAGTCTCTCTTTCTCTGTGTGTGTGTACGTGCGATGCGTGTGTATCTAAAAAGCAGAATGATGATGGTAGGTGAACAACCAGATGTGTAAATGAGTTTGAATGTTTTTGAAGCGCGGGGGCCTATCTCTATCGCTCTACTGGACGGAAAATCTAAAACACGGCTAGTCCGATGATATCGATTTTGATCATTCGCAGGATCAATACCTGCCGATGGTTGGTCTACTCGATCACGATCGATGTAGAGCTGGCGCGCGCGCTGAATTTTTTGTACAGGGAAAACAACGCGCGCAATATCCTGAAACACGCCACCAATCAGGAATAGTTTCGGACATGCAAGTACATCAATTAGAAGAATCTCAAGAAGTAAAACATAACTTTTTGTTTGCACAAAATGTGAGCTGAACCGATTCTTGAAAATTCGGTAATCGCCAGACGCTGATGTCGTACTCGAGGTGGGCACCTGGAATATCTCAGCAGCAGGATATGCGATCTGCCCGCGCACACTTTTCCTTTAAAAAAAAACTTTAAAAAAAAGAACAATTAAGTTGCAACGCTGCTGCATCAAAAAGCAAGCGATTGTTAGTTAGCGACTTACCAGGAACTAAAGATGGCGGCGAATCGAGCGACTATATGAGATGGGTGGAGACCGCGGGGAGATCAGAAATCACACGGTACGGTACACACACAATACCGACGCTATACGTGCGTATGTTGATTCGAGTTGTGTGTTTTAGGGAAGGAAAAGTTTAAATGGTTGGGGAAATACAGTCAGCTGAACCGAAAGAGATTTCGGCAGTTCGCGGCTAAGATGAAATAGCTAAATAACATTGGAACACTTGTAAATCGAATGCAGCTATATCGCAATGAATATTCAGGCATCACACTATTGATCAGCTAACATGCAACGAACGATTTCTTTCAATAAAGCATGAGTCGATCATAATTATAAGGATTATTTTAATCATTGGGGAAATCCACTGGATATCACTGTAGCAGTTAGAAACGATTGCGTTTCTTTGATATGAGCAAAATCGATTTGTGAAATGCAGCTTAGAATTTTCATTTCTTTTTTCTTCAGAAGTTAAATTCCATTTGATGTAGAATTTCAGATCCTTAAAAAAATTAACAGCTTGTCTTTCTATAAGTAAATCTATTTATTGATCAGTGAAGTCGTCGGTATCTAGCTGTTGGACACGACTGTAAGATTCAACTGTAGAAGCTCGAATACATTTTAATAAATACTTAAATGCAAATGCAATTTCAATTCACTGCGACTAAAGTCTATGCAATTGTGCAAAAAATGATTCTGTTAAGAATACAGAAACCAAATTGAATTTGCAACGCCCATTGAAAACATTTCGTTTCTGGTTTGCGAACGACCCAAACTGAAAAGGTGGTTGTTACTTCTAGGCGAAAAATAAAAGAAAGTGATTTTTATTTCGAAATTACTCAAACATATCGAAAGTGAAAGTTATCTGGGGAAGAAACGTTTCCTGGCTACGTGAAAGCAAAAATCGAAAGATACAAGAAAACGAATGAATAAAACGGATAAATATGAATAAAAATATAATTAAGGATTAGAAAGGTTCTCGGATACATTTCACTGCAACTAAATCAAATATGAAATAAATTATATTTAGACTCATGGCTTTTTCTAACCCCCAACTGTAATCACAGCCTAAACTTGAAAAAAAAATTTAGTGGTACTGTGCAGTTGGCAAAAATGGTTGCTTCGTTGAACCTGTTGTCGTTTCAGGTATTTTTTTGTGTTTTGCGATTCGATTATTCTGCTGCAACTAAACTAAAACTAAACCTAAACTGCTGCAACTAATACACATACATGTACATGTATGTCTAACACCAATGCAGACAGCGACCATTCAAGGATGGCTACTCAGGTGGCAGGCGCAAATACAAATTGTTAAACGGCACACCAGATGGCGCTGCCCATCTGAAAGAGATGGTCTAGAGCACGCTCATCAATTAAAACATCGGAGGAGGCGCACTGAACATCACAAGAAAACACAGTTATGATGTGGTAAGCTGTAGGCAACACTGATTTACAATTCAATATTGTTGCGTGATGTTAAGAGCCAATACCTAGACCGACTGGACATCAATTAATTATAATATCGCTACAAGTAATCTATTAATATTAATAATTAAACATAAGGGAACAATTATCAAAAGTTTATGCACAAAAATACAAACCACATCGTGCCCATAAAAACAAATCGCCAAAACCGGAACGACGAATAAGGAGAAGATTGAGTAGTAAAATGAATACAAATGATAAATACACATTGGATGATGACTTGTAAACGTGAAAAATTACATCCTATGGAGAAAATGGCTAGTTGAGGTCTCTTGACCGTGGGACCTTTACAATGTCTATAGATCTCATTTTCATAAAGGAATAAATACGGGACAGAAATTATTTCTGTTAAGTGTGAAAATCGAATCAAACTCATTTATTTTTATGCCTGTGTTTTTGCTTCCAGTAACTATAATGTATTTCTAACAATACATACCATGCATCCACATTCATCAAATTATTGAATACTATATATATCATATTTTGATGATTCGTTTGATTTAACGAAGAAACGTTATCCATTAAAATGTATTATATTTTGCATATATAATTTCACATGCAATCAAACTACGAAACTTTGTGGACGTTATCCAATTTGAGAATACATGTACTATACTTAAGGAATACACACTAGGCAACATTTCCTTATAAATTGGAATGTTGTACGGCTCAACCAATACGCTATTGAAAATAGCAATTGGAAATATCCTGATACCTTTATGAGCACATTAAATTCTAATTCTCAAGAACGACAGGATAATTAATGCATCGTTTAACTAAATTACTAGAAACGCTCATAACGATTCACTTGATAGGTACCAGGATAGTTATCTCACCGTAGGTCTAATCGTGTCCCAGTTATGAACCTACCATATGTCCTTAACCTCAATCTAAACCGAAACAAAAGTTAAACTAACCAACTGGTATGTAACCATCAAGAAGCCCGTCAATGACAATTAAATTACAAGTCCTTTAACACATCTATCGCATATGTAAATTGTCTGTGTATCGGCTATTGCAAAAGAAAACATAATTTATAGTCTGCAAAAGATGGACGTATGTTTTTTGCGTCACAGAGATGTGACGATATCATTCGAAAGACAATGGCGAGGGGATATCGCGGAAATTGATACCAAGCATATTGAATTTAATAGCACAATTTATAAATTATGCAAGACACATATATAGATTTTCACACAAATTGGTTTTCCAACGTGTTCTTGAACAAGACTGGAAAACCAATGATGAGAAATTTGGAATAATGTAAGCAATTTTGTCCTTTGTACACTCACTCCTACAGGACATGTATGTTATACGCGTATTAAAATTTATGCAGGCAGGCTACTATATAGATAATAACAACGACACAAACAGTTATAAATACAGGTATAAGAATAAATAAATAAAGGGATCTCTTTCTTTTTCTCTTGCGCTATGTAATTTCAATTTCTTCAATTCCAATGATTAGAAATTTGGAATAGTTCGAGCAATTTTTCTATTGTTTTACCGTACGCCTAATAAAATTTGCAAGACAATATCAGTATTTGACGGTCACAGCTTTCATGATCTGTACATTAAACTAAATTTACTGTGTCCGTGATCGAATAAAATGAAAACCGGGCCCTTGGCCCATTAAATCGGATTCATTTTTTCTGCTGCCTCAACGATTGTGGCCAAAATAAACGTAGATGTTAAAATGTGACAAAATAGCTCAAAATTTGTCAACAATCAAATTCGTACACGCCTTTCTATAGATTGTCATCTATAAACTGGATATTTTGTCCTGAATGTGCAATTTTCATTTATAAATAAGTGCAGTTAATGCATCATAATAGGACAAATGTCATTGTTGTCCGTTTCAGATTAAGCCCTGCGTCGTCAGCTTTATAAATCAGAAAATATGGTATTCCATAAAACAATGTCGCTAAATTGGTAAAATCAGACTGCACTAGACACGGCCACCGCACACACTAATCTAAAACAGTCTGCGCATGCGTGGTCACCGTCAATTGAATAGATAAATGTACCGATTGACTTACAACGTTCTTAATTGCATATTTACAGAACATGCCTGCAGGCCGGTGTATATAATGTACATGTACGAGCGGTTGTACATGTATATTTTATATCTGAAGGGTAGTCAAATTTTATGTCGACCTTAACCCAAAAGCAAATACCCGTGACAGACATTCAACGATTTGAACGCGACACAGGCGACAAATTCGAACATTATTGTACACAATGAGTCAGTTACGCCTAGGCAAACATCACATTAACCCTGGCAGAGCTGGCGGCGTCAACCGACGCCTGACATTATGTGAAGAGTAAAGAGTCCTCACAAACCAAAAAAATGTGTCTATTCAGCGGAATCGAATCGGTCATTGTCGTGACTACATAAATCTATGGCGAATTTTGATGGTGACTGGTCGCAGCTATTATATTAGCGAACAGAGATTCGCCTGATGGCAAAACGTTGAATCTCTATTTTTTTCTGATAGTCAGCAGTAACCGATATTCTTGCAACTGATCTTAACTCATATTTTAATATAAAAAATGTTAATCGAAAGTTTTTAAATCATAAAAGCATCCTATATTATAAAACAAAGAATTGGATTTTGGTGTGCAGAGCAAAATTTCAGAACGGCTCAATGAAATGGCATAA
>JAQGBY010000520.1:0-43011 GCA_034698785.1 Mycogona germanica | reverse complement strand
GCGCCGGGAATCGAACCCGGGACCGCCGAAACCACAGTCAGTCGCTAAACCAACTGGGCTACGACGAGTCGTAATTTAGTTTGGAATATTGAACGCATCGCCTTGTGGTATATTAAAAAACTGGACCACAACAAAAATTTGAATCTCAAGCGAAAATCGTAATCGTTCATATATATTAATTATTCTAGGTCATAATAGAATGGTTCGGCACTGTCCCAGATGCAACCCATGTCGATTATTTTAGGTGACCAACATTCGCAAATAAAAGCAAACACAACAACTGTTTGATAAACATTTATAATCGTAATCGTTCATATATATTAATTATTCTAGGTCATAATAGAATGGTTCGGCACTGTCCCAGATGCAACCCATGTCGATTATTTTAGGTGACCAACATTCGCAAATAAAAGCAAACACAACAACTGTTTGATAAACATTTATAATCATGATCCAACAGTGTTGCCCTAAGCGTACAACAGGATAACGACGATCACGCTCACCCCACTCTGAAGCAATGCTCTCATTAAGACATTGGTGGTCTCGTGTTCTGCCAACAGGAAAAGCAGACCGTGCTGACGCGACGTGATCTCGCCCAAGAGCTCCTTGATGAGAGCCACAATAGTGGGCTGGGCGGCAGTGGGCGGGAAAGTTAGCAGTAACAGCAGCACGTCCAGGAAGCGGCAGTCCTTCAGCAGGGAGTACAACGCTGGATAAACATCGCCCGAATTTTTGGGAATGTCGAACTGGAAGGCCACAGGTAGCGAGCGACGTGGCTGCGCGATCGATTGCTCCGCCTGGGCGACCACCTGCAAGATCTCCTGCAACAGTTTGACTAGTGTCTGCAGGTCATGTTTGTGGCGGTCGGTCCACAGGCGCAGGCAGTTGGACAGCACCTCGGGTTCCTCATTGTCCGGAGTCGGGGTAGGACGAGCACCGGCCGCCGGAGAGAAAGCGCCACCGCCGAACAAAGTCGATGGAAATGCCGGAGAGCAGCTATCTACGATGCTGGTAGACAAAGGAAGTTTTAAAACACACTGATAAAAATTCGCATCGAATATGTATTTTAAAAATTCATACTTCAAGGAATTGTATGCCAACATTTTTTTTTTTTAATGAATTCGAACGCAACGAAAAAAAAATGTTCTATTTTTTTCAATAAATTTCCAAATTATAGATGCTGGATCTTTCTTGTCATTTTTCGAATTCTATTATTTGAAAAAGTTGATGAACACAAATTATTCAGAGACCTATTTCAGATGTATTTTAATCGTATTGGAATCGACTCATTATTCAAAAACAAAAGTACTTTTTTTCAGCACTCGATCGACAATGTTCCTAGTTATGCAATGTCATTGAAACCAAATTGAAATCAAATCTCACCGATTGACGATCAACGAGAGATTGACCAGAGCCTCGTACAAGTGGATTTTGTTGAGCAACGCCACCAGCGCCACGGTCGCACGCGCCATTTGTTTCGAGAGCAGTATGTCCAGCAGCAGCTGATAACATGAGGAACCAACTTCCGAGCCGCTCACGTCCATGGCCTCGCCCTCGTCGTTTCCCGGACATGGCACCGTGAACGCTGGACGAGTGCCGCTGCCGTTGGTTGCTGGTGGGGGTGCTGGCCTCTCGTTTTGTAAAAGAGCCTGCATGCCAGCCTTGGTCCGCAGCGACACATCTAGAGCCTTGAGGATGAGCAGCTGAAGTAACCAGGTGACAGAAAATGTAGAAAACACACGTTTATAAGTCGGTAAAAAGGATTTAGTAGGACGTCTTATACTTTAAATCATAAGCGCCGAACGAAAGACGAACAGAGTGGCAAGCTCTTTTTTAATGTGTCCGCACTCATTTCCATCTGTTGCGGTGCAGTCAAAAAACTACGGATAAGCTCACATATATCATTTCATCTAAGTTTTCGCTCTACACAGTAAATTGTCAAACAGTCACTATGTGCTTATAATTCTGTAATACAAGTGGTTAAAAAATAAACAGTTTATTTACTCCATGACCTTGTCGCAAAGTTTTTGATTGTGTCCAATCTCCCTACTTCCAAACGTGAACAAATTTTCGCTTTCACAATTTATTATCAGTGATCAAAACACTGAACTTTCGAGTCCTATAGTAGCGCTTGCAGCATCTAATAAAGAAAATTACGAACCTTGAGGGACAGGGCCATGTACTCGCGATTGTACAACTCTATCAACTTGCGCTGGATACCTCTGGCCAGCAGCCGATCCACCATGCCCCGATGACAGCTGAAAAGGGTGGCGGCCAGTTTGACGCCCGCTTTGAGGTGGCGCACCTTGTAGACGGCCTGCGTCTGTTGCAGAGCCAGCTCAAAGTTCAGAGCGTCGCAGCACCATTCCATCAAAACGGCCTGGATGTCACCGTTGCGGTAGATGTAGGCGGCCGAGGCGGCCACCGCACTAGGCAACATCTCCACCGTCTCCACCCACTTCTCAGCCAGCCGCTTTTCCTGGCCCTGCTGTAATAACTGCACCAGCTTCTCGCCAGGGTCATCGCACTCGGTGGGCACCGACGACGATGCCGTGGACACGGGTGGCTTCTTGTAGCACTCAACCTCAAAGGCAGTTAGACTCGGATCCGGCACGGACTAGGGAAGACGTGTCACAAGTTAGTCGAAATTTCGATTTCTTTCTCCGGCTCAGACAGCAACAAAACATGCAAGTTTTGGGACTTGACAATTAAAATTATGCTTATTTTCATATTTATAAAAATAACAAAATTAAAATGTTGGATGATACGCTTCATTTAGCATGTGCGGGTGCTCGTCGGCTCAACCTTGAGCCGGTCGACTGCGACTCAATCACAGAATTCTATTGCGCTAATACCATCCAAAATCCCGAATTTTGGCAAAATTAACTTACCACTAGTGGATTTAGTTCATAGCGATAGGGATCAAAACTGGTGACATAGGTATCTTCTCCAATGTCGTATTCCAAATCCCCCTGGAACTTAATTGACAAGAAACGAAAAAATCACACTCAAGAATTCCGATATACTTAAATAAGATTTGTCATATAACCGTGTACACTTGGCACAACAAGATATTATTCCACATAAAACGTACCTCCAGGATGCGCTCCTCGCTTTCGGACATCTCCTCTTCCTCGCTCACGATTTCTTCGTAACCATAGTCTGGGTAGCCGGCATCTTGTGGATCTCCGTCCGACATCACCTCGGCAGGTTCTGCAGGTGGAGATGTCTCCGGCGTCACCGGCTCGAACGCCTCTTCGGGTTCATCAGGTGCCAATGCCGTTGGTGCTGGGTACACAACGTTAAAACATTTAAACAAGCATTGATTTTGGCAGTCAGACACCGCAGTAATATCAAACAGAAGTAATATTTTGCTGCAAACAAACAATCCAAACAATTTATGTAGAATATGATTGACCACATTTTTGCCACAACGAAAAAAAACTAAACATTAATTCAAAAAACAGCAAATCTGAACGAATCTGAACATCATAGACAGTCTTAGTCCCAGTTTCCGAGTTTTAGATTAATATTTGTTTTTCTTTCCTTGTGTTACAGTTTGTTCTCATTCACTGCCAGTTGCACTCCATTGCTAATTTGAACTGGTCCAAACTAACATTACAAATCACTGTAACTCACACAAACTCATTTTTTAGAAATAGAGCAAAACTAACTGTACCCCCTGAAAAGAACAGAGTAGATGTGCACCAACCTTTGGGCGGTGCCATCATACACTCGTCCATCGGCTCGGGCGTGTGACTGTCCGGCGGAGGCGACTCGAGCGGCGACGACGGACCGACACCGAGAGACGGCGGCGGTGGCATGGGAGGCGTTCGCGGGCAGCGTTCTCTCTCTCGCGGTGGGGGAGGAGACGCTGGTTGGCGGAGCAGCGGCGGCTCGGGCGTGAAGGTCGGCGGTGGCGGCGTCCTCGGCGAGGCTACGCCAACAGACGACGACGAGGGCGGAAGCTCGGCCCTCTCGCCACGTGCCTCTCTCTGCCAACGATCGCCTCTCTCTCCGCGCTCCCTATCACGGTCCCGCGAACGATTACGATCTCGCCCGCCACGGTCTGGTCGATGTGTTTCACCCCATTCCCCTCGCTTCTCGTCGCGATCACGGTATGACGAGGACGATGAGGAGCTTCCGCGCGCCCCCTCGCGATGAGGATGGTCGTCGCGGGGCGGCGGTTCCCGCGGTTCGCGTGGTTTCACCGGCACCAAGAGAAGCGGGGGTGGTGGCGCGGCAGGTTTGTTGTTTTCATCGCGCGTTCGCCGGTGCACCTGCTGCTCAGTAACGATCGGCACGATAAGTGGCGGTGTTGCATAGTTGAGCGAGAGCAGTGAGGGTGGTGTGGGCGCTACGCGTTCCGGCTGAGGAGTAGCGATGGCCTCCTCTTTGGGCCAGCGCTGCGGATACTCCTGGTGCTGGGTGTGGTAGGTAGGAATCTAAGAAAAATTATAACAAGCATAAATCTCAATTATTCATTTGATTAGCCAATTTGTCATTCAGGATTCGCATAATTAAATTTTTAATTGAAATGTAGCAGATAAGATAGGAAATTCTGAGATCCTAATCAGTGATTTATCAGCTCCATTCGAAGGGCACATTTTCAGAATCCAATAAACGTGAGCCCGCAACGAAAATCGCATGCAGGTCGGTTGCAACACAAGTGACATTTTCATCCAAGTGTTGTTTAAATCGCCCAAAAATAATTTTTGGCGACCCTACTACCACGTATTTTTTGTGGGACGGAACCGGTCACTCAATCTTAGCACCTACCGGAAACTGTTGTGGCAGTTCCGGCGTGCGACTTTTTTTGGCCGAGCGATTCTGCAGGGCAGTCTCTTCGCGAGCCTCTCTCACCCAATCCTCGATGCTGCACTTTTCTACCTTGACGCAATGGTCAACCGGATCAACTGAAAAGAAAGCGAATACATACTTAAAAATTGTCGACGAATCTACGAAGAGGTACAAAAGTTAAAACTGCATCGTGGTTGTGTTGGCCACTTGGTTCGTCTATTGCTGTCCTGGACGTCTTAGGTTACTTTTCCAGTTAAGCTGTTATGGCAACGCAACCAATACTATAAATAAAATCTTTCAGTCGAAAATATCAAAATGGCGCATACCCGGAATCAACAATTTGGGTTTGGTAGAGACCGGCGACACGGCAATGACGGGCGGAGGAGGTGGAGGGGTGGGCGCCTTCTCCTTAACCACCTTGGTTAGAGTGCCGAATATGGCCAGAGTGATTGTGGTGTACCAACCGTGGAGCACCAGGCCATCGGTGGGCGCCTGTGTCCGGAACAAAATGGAGGGCATTAGTAAAGGTCTCAAGAGACAAACAATTAATCAAGAAACAGTTAGTCGTGATCGATTTACCTTGGATGAGCAACACATCTGAATGTCAACATTGTGCTTGTACTCCAAACTGGAAAACAAAGCAAAATCAAAACTCCAACATAGCTTTCATTTCAACTCAATTCATTTGAAGTTAAAAAAAGATATATAATTTTCCAACACAAATATATTTTTTTAAACTGCGATTTTCAAGAACGTGGTTGAAGATTATATTGAAGACATACCAAGTACCGAAACAGGACTGATTAACAAAGTTACCTTCCGATAAACCGAAACAGCATCAATTTCTGGTGCTTATAATTGAAATTTTGAGCCCATTCACCTAACCCAATCAGAATCATACCTTCCCAGCTGAAGAAATGTTGATGCTCCATTTTTGCTGAGGTCGTTTATGAAAAAGTCTACGTGAAACTGAGACGGATTCGTAGCCCTGCAAAAGACAAACACCACATCAATCACATTCAAGTTTACTGTACAAATAAAAAAGGCCATTTTCAGATCTTCATATTGCAAACTTACGATGTAGTGGGGGGAGATCACATTAAAAATCAGATAATCAGATTTTGAAGCACATGAAAAGCTTGATCTAAATCGAGATTAGTACAAACATAGAGGAACTAGTTTCTATGTGCATAATTATAATTTTAATTCTGCTCACCCTAGCCGTGTCCCACCGGGAAAGTCAGCTTGAACTCTGGAACCCAGAGGAATAACACGCACCTCGTTAATAAAGATTGGCTTTGGAAACTGGACCAAATCCAAATTGGCCTCCTGTAAAGGAAACATTGTAATCATCAAATGCTGCTCAAATAATGGTTGAAATCGATTACCTTTTAACAAACACAAACCCACTCAATACTTCACTGAAAGAAACATAAAAAAAGGTGGAGACGCCAGTAGCAGGTTACCTCTCATTTCTAACAGAAAGAAACATATTTTAAGAGTAAAATTCGATCGAAGGTGTGGTCTGTTAATTCATGGAATTATCATTAACAACCAGCGGTACTACTGAGCTGAAAGTCAAGGAAAACAATCGCACCCAACGTATACAGCATACGGATCAAAATGGCCAAATATGTGTGAACAGAATACGATAACTTAATTCAGCTATCAAACGCAAATTTCAGCAAATTATGAAATGTCAGGTTGAATGTCAGAAACCGAGACCAACGTGATAAACGAGAATAACAGGATTCAGCGACAGACATGGACCACAAAATACTATAAGACTAATGAAATAAATTCAATGGCAGCTTAACGCATGCCCCCCCGCACACATGATAAGGCTTAGCTAAAGGCTTATTTCACAGGGTGGCCGTTCCCTTTCGACGCAAAAGAATATACAAAGTGACCCCATTGCTACTACAATCTTACAGACAAACGTTACCTCGTTTGTTTCGTGTGAAAATGTATCGAAAAACAACAACTCCATCGGTTCCTCGGTCATTGCAGCGTCCATCTTCAATCAATCTTAACTATGTGAGCGCGTTTATAAATTTGATTGCCTGAACAGTTTCCTTTGCTTTTCCATTAAGTACCTACTGTACAATGTTAGCGCACCCTTATTTTCGATTTTTGCAGTGGTGTGTGTTAAGCGGATCAGCGCCACCAAGCGGACAAAACAGAACATTTATACGGTGCCCCATAATTGCTGGATTTGAAATGGATCTATTTTGTTTAATTAGGTTAAATGTATATTATATATCAAAAGTTTTGATACTCAATGATTTTACCTCTTGAAAAACATGTGATTAAGATTAATTTATCATAGAAAACCGTCATTTGAAGGACCATCAAAACTCTCTTAATGGGTGATGCGACAGAAGTATGTATTCGAGCTCCGTTATTTAAATGGCGACGTCTGTCAGATCGTTTCGGGTTGTTTACATTTTCATAGATCGATGTGATTTCATTTATTCTTTTTGTAATTTTTGTATTGCTTAAAGTTGACAGACACTATTGACTGAATGTCCACAACTTTTTAATGTACAGGGAGTAAGTAATTGCATTTAGTACAATTTACAGAAAAAGGTTTTTGTGAGAAGAAATGGGCAGACTGGGTTGTTGCTCCGGTTTATCCAGAGCGCCAGCTTCATTAACCAAAGTTGTTCCAAATTTAATATAAAGATGGGGTCAGTCAGTGCGCACATATTATTGATTAGTTTAAATGTCATCAAAATATTTTATCACCGTCCAGAAACGACTTCCTCTATATCGGCGGTCGTCGGCGGTCCCGGGTTCGATTCCCGGCGCGGGCTTTGGCTCTGGGTACTGGTGAAAATGTGCCTCTCACATAGGGCCTAAGCTCTAAGAGGGGTACAGAATCTTCCTGTTGTGACCCGTCACTTCAGTGAATTAATAATAAAATAATAATAAAAATATGAAACGACAATGACTAAATGTCAAAGGCAAAGCTTCCAAATAGCGCCGCCTGAACCGGCAAATCGAATTTCTTTGTTTCTTGAACTTTTCGATCCACGATAAAATAAAACGTTGTTCTTAATGAAGTCAAAAGGTTTAGATGTTCATAAACATTTTTTGCAATCCACAGCAGTCCACAGCAGGTTTGCAATCTTGGACGCGCTAATGAAATGTGTCAAATGGGGTTACCAATTTTATTCTACTTTCTCCGCAAGTTTAAATGTGCTCTATTTGCATATTCTAGATGGAGGGTGCGGCATCTGTTGCCGTCGACCAAGACGCCATCGTTGGCCAACAAGTGGAACCAGAACACAGCTGTCCCATCGCGGACGTCAGGGCGAATGCGGAGTCGATACCGGCGGCCGTGCCGGTGGTGGCAAAGGGTGGCGACGAAATGCTACATGAATGTTTTCTGTGCGGCAAGCTATTCCAATCTAATCGCAGCGTCAATCGACATTTGCTCAATATCCATAAGGAACCCAGTCCTACACTGTCCAAGAACCGGCCGACGCTCAGTTGTTCCCTCTGCGAGTACGTCACCGCCAAACTACACTTGCTCAACGAACACCTGCAGGAACAGCATCAGGTAGACTATTATTGCGTGAATATTATTACGAGTGACAAGGAGGCTTGAAGATGGAGACGCTGGTAAGCCCTTACCAATAAACATTAAAAGCAGATCGAGTCGTGAAAAATTATGGCAATTAGTTTTAATGAGTGTTCACAATTTTTTGTGAGTTTGTCAATATACGTGCTATTATGTGTATGATTAATTTGATTTGAATATTATGTTTTATTTTAGATGGCAGTGGAGGACCGGCATGAAACCTTCAACAGTGAGGCCGAGTTCGAGACGTGGAAGCGCTCGGTGGAACGCGAGACTCTTTCCCATTTCGTCAAGAAATCTGGCGACAAGCGACGTGGAGGCCTTATCATCTGCTATTTCTATTGCCACCGCAGCGGCAATTTTACCTCCAAAAGTACAGGGAAGCGAAATTTGAAAGTAAATAAATCATGCAAATATTTTGGAAACTTCACTTCTACAAAATTGAGCTGAAAACATTTTATAAAGCGATTATCAATTCTCTTTAATTTGTCAAGGGCCTCGGGACAAACAAGATTAATGGATTCTGTCCGGCGCGAATCAAGCTGACCAAGGGCAACGGTGATGTCCCCCTTCACGCCCACTACACCAGCACGCACATTGGCCACACTTGTGACGTTGGTCGACTGCGTTTATCCAACGAAGAAAAGGTTCGCTTGTTTTTATTCCAGTGGCACTACCCGAAATTATATCATACCGTCTTTTTCTGTTCATTGCGCGCACCCCAAAAATCATATTTCACTCTACAACCCTCTCCGTTTAAGACGCCTATTGTGTAGGTCTCTTTCTACTTCTTCGAAATCTCTTTCAACTTCTTCTCTTAATTCTTCACTGTAAAGAAGTAGAAAGAGAAAGAGCTAAACGAAATGAGGCGTATTAGACGATGAGGGTTGAAGAGTGGAATATGATTTTTGGAGTGCGTGCAATGAATAGAAAAATACTGTAATTAAGTTTGTCTGTCAGGTTAATCGCTTGCAGAACCACTTTCAATGTTTGCGACTTGGCGCCAGACATAATGACCAAGATAGCCTGTTTCTTAACTTAAGATAATTTTTGTATGGTTGAGCATATATCTGTTTAGGAAAAATGGGCACCGACCATGATAGTCCATTTTTTTTAGATTCGTGTGTCGTGAACATTAAAATTGAGGGAGTCAATTATTGATATTTGTGATTTTTCCTTTTAGCCACATCATTCTTAACTAGATTTTTATATTTGTTTTGAGAAATTCACGTATTGGTTTTTTTAACTTCACCTATACAGGTCAATATCGCTCGCAAGTTGGCTCTAAAAGTACCCATCGATGTGATCCTGGACGGCGTTCGCGACTCTGTGGACATTGGCATGTCGCGGCTGCAGCTGCTCTCGCGTCATGACGTCCTCAACATTAAGCAGGCATACAAGCTGAAGAGTCTTTTCACTAGCGACAGGCCCGAATCGGAACAGACGTGGAGCGGCGTGGATGGCTGGGTGCAAGCCGTGGTGGCCGCTGCCAACCACTGCGACCACTTGAGCTATGGCGACGTGACAACAGCAGTACCCTCTCCGGTCGTCATCTACAAGCCACACGATGAGTTGCACCCGCAATATCCTAAGTTGCGCGAAGAAGATTTTCTTCTGGTAGGTGCGACGGTTACTTTTCTTGCACTTCTGTGATTTCCTTTGTTCACTTTGTCGTATTATTTTTTTGGCCTACAAAAGGGAGAAATGACCCATTTGTTTGTTTTCTGAATTTTTAAAAACATGGACTTTAGTCCGCAAGTCATCCGAAAGGCGCAAGTCGACATGACATGGAAACTCGTCCGAAATTTGAGCACTATTTTTATTTCTAAATTTCTGTGTTAGATTAAAAACATATATAATTTATTTTTGTACTTGTAATAGTTTTAAATAATTTAATTTTTTGGGTAGTTCTAAATTTGCGATTATGTCAATTTGCAAACGTAATCGTTAAATAATAATTTTAATGGAAAATATCTGTATGTTTGCCAAATATTTATACTTCTGAAAATAGAGATCGTATTAAAACTGTTCAAATCCTAATGTTCCGTTTGGATGGCCGAACTCTGATTGCAACACATTTTTATATTTTTATCTCTATAGGTGCTGATGAACAGTGCCCAGAAGGAGGCGTTGCTGACCCATGGTCCCCGCTTGGTATGCGCTGATTCTTTTGGCAACTTTGAAGCCTACAATTTCGAGCTGACCTCGCTGCTGGTGCTGGACGCAACGGGCGAGTCGTATCCTGTAGCCTTCATTGTGTCGTCTCGCAAAGACGAGGCTGGACTGGCTATAGCCTTCGAGAGCATCAGCGACGCCCTCGCACCTCGCACGCTCCACACGCACACCTTCATGAGCGACAGCGTGCATACTTACTACAATGCCTGGTGCGGCGTATTCGGTCAAGCCGAGCGACGACTGCTCTGTCCCTGGCACGTGGACAGAGTTTGGCGCAAGCGGCTCACTCGCAGTGTCGGTCTCAAGGGCAACGAACTTCAGGTAAATTCGCTTCGTTTGCGTTGTAAATGCAATGTATGGAAAACGTTATCTGATATTCGCACTTGTGTACAAATGTTTCAACGCCAACTGACCACGTCCGTTCACCACCAGGTGGAGGTTTACAAAACGTTGCGCTGCCTGTTGATGGAGAGCGACCGCCTCACCTTCGACGCCATGCTGGAGTCGTCCGTGGCCACCTTGCTGGAGCGTGAGGAGACGCAGCAGTTTGGCACCTACTTTCGCAAGGAGTGGGCCAAGCGGCCGGAAGCGTGGGCGCAGTGTCACCAGGAGTGGCCGGACGCCGCCGGTTACGACAGCCTGGTCAATGCGCACAAGACACTCAACTACATCCTGTTCCTGGAGGAGAAGAAGGACAAGGGTTTGGATCGCTCGCTGCATGTTATCATGGCTTTCGCGCGGGACCGCCTACTTGGACGCTGCGACCAACCCTTGCAACAACAACTGGTAGTTGGCCAGCAGGTCATTGACCGCCTGCACGAGCGCCACCGACTCACTGCCTACCATTTGTCCCCCGAATCGGTTTCACCTGTGGCGACCGACGACAGTGGAGACGACCCCGGAACCTGGAACGTCGTCTCGCCCAATGAGACTTACCGTGTGCAGAGACAGCGCGGATCGCCATGTTCACCGGAATGCCCGCTCACCTGCAAGTACTGTGTGGCTTGCATTCACGCCTTCACCTGCACCTGTATTGACAATAGTGTTTCGTGGAATATGTGTGCGCACGTTCACCTGGTGTGCGCCACGCTGTTGTCACCTGGTGAAGTGGACCAGTCTAGCGTTGCCGAGCACCACCATCAGCAAGTGGCTCCACCTACCCATCACCCCTTAATCGAGCAACCGGTGGCGTCACACGTGGTGGAGTACGACCACGAGGCGTTCGAGCATTGGGTGACCAGTCATGATCCAATCGACACGAGTGGGACGCATGAGCAGCAGAATCAGATGGTGGTGCCTGTGACGACACTGATACTCAAGCATGACGCTGGCGATATCAAAGGTCACGAGGTAGATGCACTGTTGGAGGAGAGCAAGTATCGTTACAAGACGACGCTCCACGATTTGATGGCACGTGGCGACGCTTGTTGTGATCACGAGGAGTACGATCGACTGCGTGAGCTCCTACTTCCGGTCATCGCGGAATTCGACGATTACCGCAAGAAGCGACAGCAGTCCACCTTCGATATTTTAGTGAAAGAGACGCTGCAGTTTTGAGTAGTGGCATATTTTCTAACATGAGTTTTTAATTGTATAAATAGAATGGTGAGGATCCAGGGCAACGCTGGAATGAAAAGGAACTGACTTCCGTGTTTTTCTGATAACTTATTAGAATTATTATTCTTGAGAAATTGATTTTCTGTTTGTAGGACGTTTTGTATATATATTTTTTTAAATGTTACCAGTTTTGTCAGAACCCCAATGTCTTATATTTAATTATTAGGTGTTTCGGGCAACGCTGAAGGAAAGACAAACAGAGCTGCTAACTCACGATGTCGTATTAATGACACTCGGTGGAGGGGGTGATCAATTTTTGCATAACCCTGAAGTGACCGCAGCGTCTCTTACGAATCTTAAAATGTCATTGTGGAATATTTTTGATCGATTTGGATGAGTGTTCGTAAATCTTGGGCGGTCGTCACCATAAATACTCCCCCGCTCTATTTACAAGTGGTTTGACCAGTGATAAATCAGGGAATTTGATGTCTGGATGATCGTCAATAAATTGAGGTAAAATTTTTGTTTAAAACTTGTTTTGTTTGATATTGTTACATAAGAATTTTTTTAATGTATCGTTAAAAATGTCATTGAAAGCATGAGGTAAAATAAATTGAGCGAGAACTTACGGAAATTAAATTCTACACATACCTTTCTAAGAATTATTTATCTAACATTTTTTCTAACAAGTTTAATATAATCCAAATGTTATTATATACTCTGTGCTCGATTCAGAACTTCTAAAATAAATTCTCTGGATAATTCTAAAAGTTCTGAATAGTCTAAAAACATCCTCAAAAATATCATTATTACTAAATATTATGACGCCAATTCGTATAATTTTGAAAATAATTCTAATATTTATATGTATAGATAGTACATGTATAGTATAGTACATGTATAGATTTTTAACTAAATTTTATACTTGATATTTCGCCCTTGACAAAGGCGTTCATGGCGATGCGATATCCCCTGCACACAATTTCAATACAAAGTCACTTCAAAGTGTAATACAAAATTTATTCACAATTTGTGTTTGTAACAGTGTTTGCAAGATTCGATTGATCATCAAGGTAAATTAAAATCAATCAATAAAAAAAATATTCTAAATTTTCAGTGCATGAGCATCTCCTTCTGCACCATCCGGGCAACTGTACCTCCCGGCATGCGATAGGGCACCATTCCGCCAAACGTCACCAAGGTCTGAGCCTGCTGCTGCAAATACGTCACGTACTAAAGAGATGATGAAAATACTAAGCATTAGTTGTATTTTCATAACAAAGTGAAAATCTAATATCCGCGAGAGGGAACTGTGGGAAAATATATTTGTCAAGCACGGCGAATCATGGATCAAACACTAGGTTACCTTGTCCTCTCGTCCGGATCTGCTCATTCCTGCATCGCGCCTTGACGAACCGGGAGAATTCCTGTAAAAACATGAAATGCATTTTGAGCCATCGTCTGAAAATCTTAAAGATGTCCATAATACGCCATAAGCAGCCAAGTCCAACAGATCAATCGGAGTTATTGGAGACGTCGTTCCCGGAGACGGCCAACGAAACCTATGGTTTGTCAGTCTCGCAACTAGCTGGGCCACTGGTTCTCGTTTAAGATCCCAGCGCATCTAGTGAGCAACTGATAAAACTTACGCTTTAATGGACGCCTGAACGCACAACGACGCAAAAGCGCGCGAAAATGGCGCCATTTCATTTTACTGATTGTGTGATTATTCGACCATTAGTCTAGACCTCTACTTTAGACCATCCACGCTTTTTGGTTGGATTTTTTTTAGTATTGCGATCGTTTCACATTTAGGGCAGTGAGATACTATAAACACTTAAATTGTGTTTGGTGGTCTTCATCTCTTTTTCATATTTAATCACATAAAAAAAAAATGAAATGGGATTAGAAAAATCAGGATGACCAAATGTTAAGACCCAGGTACATATATGCTTCTTACTTAGCCTCCACATACAGCGCTTGCAGGCAGCTCATGGCAGCCAAAAGAATGTCTGGAAGGTGGTGTCTGATCTCGTCGGCCATGTCTCGAAAAGAGACTACGTACTGTTCCACCTCGGTGGACTGGAATGGAACCAGCTGCAATTTCTTCAAAATCTGAAAGTGACGGAACGGATCGCACACTTCAACTATACGCTCACTAGTGAATGAATGTATCGAGCGCCGTCGCCCCAGCTTCTTTGCAACACAACCGAAATTACACTCATTCGAGCATCATTTGAAAATTGAATCAGTTTTGTTTATACTCACGTCCAGTGCATCTTGGTGCTTTTTGGCGTGGTATGTGTCAAAGAACGACAGCAAGTCCAACATCAGAAAGAAGGTGGCGGTAGTGTCACGGCTAGCGCTGTGACCTTGAGCGCGGTACCTGCAATATAACAGCAGAAAATCAAAATATTATCGAATTTTTTTCTTTCATCGTTAAACACGGGAATAAGAGACCAAGGAAGGGAGAATCAATCCAACATGAATGTACATGCGTACCTCTCTGCCAGTGACACGGCCATCTTGTGCAAGCGATCCCGGCGGGACTGGGGAGCATTGGCGGTCGAGGCCACTTGACCCAGCATCTTGATTAGGAGAAGTAGAACCTTCTCATGGTGCTGGGGACCGACAAAATAAGCAACAAAAACAATCGTAACGGGTTGCTCACTTCTATACCAGACCTCACAACAGGTTGAGTGCGGGTGCCAAATCGCTTTTAGAGACATTTAATGGTTTTTATACCTTGGCTAGGTCGTACAGTTGGACGGCATCTTCCAGCATACCTCGACTCTCGCTATCGGCCGCCACAGCTTCGATGACCTTCTGAGGATCACCGCCGAACTTATCAATGAGGCCGGGACGCCGACAACCGTCCGGTTCCATCTGGCCTAGTAGCATGTCAAACTAATGAGGATAACATGAATAATTGAAACCAAACAATCATCCGATTATTTAAAAAAGTATTGTCTCACTACAGGAATTGTTCGTTGACTAGAATAATGTTTCGAACAGACCTCTCGCGTTTCTAAAACGAGCTCACTGATACACGTCATGAGCAAATTTTCATTCTTGGGTCCGCGCAAGGTTCTAGAAAAATGGGCAAACAAACAGCTCAACAATAATGAATACAAAACTATGCGTTATTGTCCAATCCAAAAAGGCAGGACGCATACACCAGTTCATGCGTTTATTATTCCCCTTTTCATACGACAGAACAACTAACCTCAGAAAATAGAAGTACTGCAGCGCTTCTCGAGGGTCAGTTGCTTCAAATTTTCTTGTATACAATGTGATCAGACGCACAAAGTTCAATCTCCTTATTGGTGACACGTCGGCTGTATCCTTAGACACTGCAATGAAATGTCAACGGAATCTAAAATGGTAATTTTAAAATGAAGCGAGGTATTCCCACGATAGTGCATTTTATTAAAATTCTAGAAGGGTGACATTCCTATACATAATATTATAAAAATTTATTTCTATTGACGCAGCATCACACGTATTGTACTCACATATTTGGGCGTGCATCGATTGGGGCAGGGCCAACAGCTTGGCCTCAAAAAGAGCGAGCGCCACATGAACTGCATGACAGCGCAGATGATCAATTCGAGACAGGAACTCGATGGCCGCCTCGAACTGAGCCGTCAGGAACAGTACTTGGAAGTAAAGGAACGGCTGCTGGAAGGCGCGGAAGTGACTCTCGCCTAATCGGAAACAAGAAATAGCATTGTAATTGGCAGCTTCGAATCCCCTTACAATTTCGAGATCGAAAAATTACTTTCCTTTCCAGACACCAACATTAAACACTTCATAGAATAGAGTATGAGAAGCGGAAAACTACATTCATTTTTAAACTGATCGTTGAAGAGGTTCTCAGCAGATAAACTTAGCTATTGAAAACGCGCTCATTATTTCAAATTCTCATTAGTTAATAATCAGGATTACAATCAATAAAAAATACGCTAGTTTACGCAAAGATGAAATATATCTAAATCAACCAGCAACTCAATAAGACAAAGCTTGATATTGAAGATAAGGCTGACCGTATTCTTCGAGTAGTTTGGTCTGGAACTGGGCGTAGGCGAGGTGGTCACCAGAGGGCGCTTCGTTGGAGGGTTCCGTCTGGCACTGGCATAGCTTGAACCACAGGTAATCGTCAATTTTATCGGCCACCTCGCCATGGTCGTCTTTGACGTCACAGCATCCCACCAAGCAAAAAACGGCCCTTGATGGGAATGTAGTGAAGCGCATTATTAATTTTTTTAAATTGATTTTACGAAATAAAAGAAATATATTTAATTTTTCAAATCATATGACCTGGTCCAATGGCTGACAAAAAAACTGGGCTCACCTTTTGAAAGGATCAGAGCTGCTTTGGATGGAACGTCGGTAGAGAACCCGGATAGTTGTCAGGTTTCGGGCTGACAGTCGCCGATCTCCTTCCTGGACATATTCAGTCAGCAGTGCTCGAAAATTCTCGAGGGCGGGACTGAGTATATGCATAACATAAAATCAATTAAAAGACAATCCACGAACAAAAATGACATGGACGTTATTATTTACTACTCTTTTGAAGACAATCAATGCTTTAACTAGCTACAAAATAGTCCTACCCAGCTTGCTGTGTGACCTTGAGAGCCGAGGCAAGGTCGCCACATCTGAGGCAGTAGAAGATGGTGGCCCACACTGGATGCCCGTCCACTTTGCCATCCTCGAGGCCAGGGATATCCTTGGGCATGCGCACGTTCAGGAAGCTGTTCACCAGATGGCGCAGACCGGGAACGCCACCTAACGCTGCCTGCTGCAGGTTGCCGAACACAGTCACTTTCATGTATTTGATGTAGCTACGAAAAATTGGGAGCAAATCGATCCAAGCTGTTACATATGTTTTACCAATAATTACAACTTATACATATTTTTTTTTAAGAAACTAGGATTTTCAAAAGTTAAATTCAAGAATATATTCAATTGTAAATTGTTTAAAAAGAAATGTAAGGAAAAGGCTTTTTACTTATCCTCCAAATATTTTCGGGCCTGATTAATGAAGCCTCGTTGCATGACAGGAGACACCCTGGTGGCCAGCGCGTCGTCACCAATCTTGACCGGCACATTGATCATGCTCTGAACCATCAGCCAAAGGTTACTCACATTCTAGATTTTTAAAAAATCGCGTCACACAAAAACCAGTAAGAATTAAATATACGAGTAAGAACTCGGGACGAAAATAAATGTGATACAATACCCCGCATGTGCGTTTATTTAACAAAAGTCCTTTACCCTGTCGTCGACAACGTCGGCCACTTCTGAGAACTTGAACGCCAGGTTGGGCTTAATGCCACCCTGAATCACGTGCTCGTTGTAATTGTACACCTGATGAAGAACAACCGTAGTTGATTAACAAGTCAGAAGTTAAGCTACTCAAAATTAATATCAAACCAATATTTTCACTTTCACACCTGCTTCGCGTAGGCCAACTCCACGTTGTCCATGGCACTTCTCTTGTTCAGACTGATCGGTTCGCTCACTGACGTCTAAAAATGAAAACAATATATAAAGTGAAAATTGTAGTCTTAGCTTATAAGCGAAGGAGCATAGCCAGGACACTGGGATTAAACGACGACAGCAAAGCTGTCAAGACTCGGAATTTTTTTTATAATATTTTTTATTGCTACTTTAGTGCGGTACATTAAATGAATAACGCTCTCTTTACATTAGTACAATATATATGAAACCGTAAGAATTTGCGAGCTTCCCTGATTATGAGGGAGCTCGCAGAGATTATGTACCGTAAATGAAGGAAACACTGCTAGCATTGAAATTTACATCCCTTTTGCCATTTAAATTGAGAATGAAAAAATGAGTTTTTAAAAAATCGTTTTATTTGCTTAATGCATTTCCGAGTCTTGCCAACTCGGCTGTCGTCGTTTAATCCCAGAGTCTCCTGGGTTTGTTCCTATGTTCTTTTGCTCATGGGCTATGCAATTTTTGCTCAAAATAATTTTATTTCGATAGATTCGAGAATACATCAATCAAAAACAAATATATCTTTGTGCTTACTTGCAAGCTGATGGTGCTTTCAGAAATATCCTGGGGGCTTCCAGCAAACGAGTTAAGGATCTTGTGTTTTTGCGCTTCCCACTCCACCTCGACACTGTCCCAGTACATCTTATCGGCCCTCGAAAACGCCTGAAAATCAGCAAAATTTATGCATAATATATGTAACATTTTTGCATACTAATTTTTATATAACGTAGAATATACTGGGGCGGGCTGATGGCTGCCCGATATAAGATCGATGGACGAACTCGACTGAGGGGCTGTACGGTGTTTAGTATGGTCGACTTGAAGCACACATTCAATCAGATCCCCGTCGCCGAAGCAGATATGCCTGTGACCTTCGGTTCTCCACTTGTGTTCAAGCCACATTATATTAAGTTCAACTACCTTTAATTGTTTTAATATAATTTTATTTATAATAACTTGATTTTATGCTGTACAGCAGAATAATAAATAACTGACATTATCCTGGCGTGGAATCAATCTTTCCGGCTGCTGAACTTCCTTAATACACAAGAACAAACCCTGTGGTTGTATTAAAAATAATTTAAAAAATAACTTACATCAGTTTTGGTTTCTTCGATGATGGATAATATCATGTTTTCCCTTTCATTTCGTAAGAATCCCTACATTAGAAATGATCAATTATTAAAAATACTTGATACATAAAATAACTGTGTAAGACTCGTCGTACACACAATTACCACTACTCAGTAACGACTGATTGTGGTTCGGCGATCTCGGGTTCGATTCCCGGCGCGGGCTCTCGATTATTCGATCCCGGGGTACTGGTGAAAATGTGCCACTCACATAGTCCTTAAGCACCCAGAGGGGCACAGAAACTCCTGTTGTGATATACACAACAGTGAATTAAAAAAAACTAATTGAAATTCATGTGGCATCCTTAAGTATAAGTGAAAGTAAAAGTGACCGATCAAGTTAAACATCAAAAAAAAAAAAAAAAAAAGTTCTCACCTCAACGTCAGTTTCGGCCAGAGGCTCCAATGGCTCAAGGGACTTGGTGACGCTCAACGTTTCAAGTTTGGACGAAATTTTGGGCAGGCTCAATCCCTTCGCGCCCAAAAGCATGGAACTGCATTGATTAGGAGAATCCCGACATTAAAACATGCCAAAAATAGCAAGAATAATTCATGCAATCAAAATAAAAATCGGGTTGCCTGACTAGTGGACTCAAATAATATTTTCATAATTTCTGATCAAGTGACAAAAATTCCTGAATAAATGTCAAGTCGAGTTACGAGTAATGACAAGCAAATCATGTGGCGACGTATAGCTCTAATAGTCTGGTCACAAGTCCCAGGATCACGCCGAATCTTAAGTCATGCGTCCTCTTGAAGCGCATTCTGAGTGCACTCACGGACGTAGACAAGACTAATAAATCCAGTTTTGACGTCAGAGGTAATTTAAACTTTTTTGGAATGGAACTAAAATACTCGTGGAGAAAACTGATTGCTGCAAAGTTCCTATTTTTTAATATTTGGTATAAAATCTCTGGGATTTTGACCTCAAATTAAACAGCACATTACCACTTATTTTTTTAATGCTTAAAAGTATCTGTACTTTTTAAGGTTGGAACGTAGGATAAGACAAATAAACACAAGTTTTTGAAACACTCTTATGCGGATCTGGATCAAGCCATCGAGGAGAAATCGAGGAAGGAGCAAGTAGGACCTATTTTGTCTGTATACGTACGCACGGACATCGGTAGAGTCCCGACCAAGCCCAGCGTGGGCAGTGCGCGTCCACAGCTCCTGCCCGATTTCCAGCAATTGCTTGAGGTTGCGCTCGACACGCGGCAACTCGCCGCTCACGTCGATGGTGGACGTCAGCTGCTCCGCCTGGTCCAGCAGGTCTCCGAATCCGGGGCCGTCTACTTCCATGATCAGGTCGCGCACTATAAAACGTATGCATACTTTTATTTAGATTTAGATATGATTATCGCCGCGCCGTGGCAGGCATTACGGCGATTTACGTTGTTTCCGATTTTAGTGAAGTTTGGAGCAGGCTGGTCACGTGCGGACAGCCCGCTGCCGGGATTTAAAAAAGAGATGGGGATTGCACTAGTTCTTGGGGGAGGCTGTTCCAGCCGTTAATACTTCAGGGAAGGAGAATTTGGCGTAGTTGGGTAGTTCATTTTAGCATAAATTGTTTACAGTTTGAGCGAGTGGCTTCTTCCTTGTCTTTTTGCAAAATTATCAGGTCGCCTCCTGGGGGGTTCTAGTTCTGGACCTCCTTAACAAATAGCTCAGATACAACTGGTCGTTCGACCCCCGCCATAGGCCCCTCTCTTGGGGGCTGCTTGTGGGTACATATTGTAATTGTAATTTTGGTGTGTTTGAAGAACTTGGTAGTGACAAGGGTGGTGAGGTGGCGTTCAATGGAAAAGAGCAGTTGGAGTCTATGTTCTCTTCTTATGTTAGTATAGGCTACAAGTTACGTAAATAATTAGAAATCTGGCTTTTGGACTTGTTGAAAACAAGTCACCGGTCAAAATGAAAATAACCTCGACCGGCAGGCAACGTTTGAGGAGATAGGCCTAGACACGTCCTAGGCATAACATAACAGCACTAAGAACCGCATCCAATCAAATTTTAGCGACTCAATTTGGTCGATTTTGTCCTTAAAGTCATCAATAACTTTAAGTTACCTATTTGTGTTTCACAGAAAAATAATTTTTCAGGTTTTCGATAGAAAAACTCACAAATAAATATCGTAAAATACAACAATTTCACTCGAGGTTTCTTCCCGCCGACGCCATGTTGTTAGGATCATGTGAGCAGATGCTTTGTAAATATTTATCATTTCTGAAAATAAATTAATATCTAACAGAATTTACATTATATATAAATTTGGATAATTTCTTAATAATACAGTATGTTATTTTGTAAACTCTAATATAAATTAATGTATATGACGTGTTTACATAAGTTAATCTAGATATTTTTTAAATAATTTGATTCGACAAAATCCCCAGTATATGGGTAAAGTATTATTAAATGTTTCACACTTCTAAAAGCGGTAGCTTTTGCAGCGCTTACATTCCAGAATGCGCATGCGCGTTATCTCCGTTCACGACCTTTATGAAAACGAGTTTGCGCCTTTCATCAACCGGGCCAACGCTAATGCGTCACTACATATGGGATAACAGCAGTCAGCGATCGTTGATAATATATTCAAAAGGAATCATTTTACTGAAAACCCCTACAATTTAGTAGCTCTTCGATGTTTGGTATTCGTAAAATATTTATCGTTTTTTAATATAACAAAAGAGCATGCATTTGAACTATTAGGCCCAGTTGAAAAGGTGTTGCTAAATGTCGTTGTTATGCAATCTGTGATTACAATCAGCGTTGGTACGTCTAGATATTTTCTCCCTACATTGCAAATCGCTGAGGAGCTCGATCTGACTTTTACAGTCTCCCCACTCGATAACTCTTAAATATCCACGCGATCCTGCTTCGACTGCAGTCGTTGCTCATATAAGAACTTGGGTAGGACTCAGCGATTCCCTGTGATTTTCGACGACTTTCAATCAGTCTCCCCGATTGATCTTCAATCGGTAGGCGTATCGAGAAAGTGCCGTTGCAAATGTTTCCTAGTGCTACGCAAAATGACAAATTGAACAACCGATAACCTTGGATTTTCTGATATCATGGACAAGCCGACGCCTCGTGGATTGGGAATATTTGCCTAGGCCGACCGGGTGAGATGAGATTTTTTAATCCAAAATGAAGCAGATAAATAACCACTTTTATCCGCCGTCTTATCATGCCGCCAAGTGGGGGAAGGGGGCGGGACCATATTTCCTCACCACTAATATTTCTGGTTTATTATTATGACAGCTGTTGGTTTGTAGACCTTTTCGTGTGGGATTGTCAGTTGTGTTATGATGTCGCCGATAGACTTACGTGCACACCAAATAAAAGAGTCAAAAGGGCTTCAGTAACCCAAAAATCAGCAAGGGTGCTTGCGAATTTCTCTACTGTGTGCCCATTGGGTCGCATCATGATAAATAACCTACTAGCCCCAAATTTTCACCATCTTCTTCAGTTGATGTTTGTCAATTTGTATATCGTGGTTTCCCAGTTCAATTCCAAGCACTCTGAATGTGAGTCGAGTTTTCGAAATAACTGGCTGCGCATTGACATAGCGCATTTTTCTGCACTTCACATTGTGATCGATATTCCGATGTTTATTCATACATTATGACACATGACGGCCGCACTTGATTGTCCTGGGATCGATTCCCGGCGCGGCTCTTGGTTATAAATATGCGAAAATGTGCTCCTCTCATTGTGTTTGAGTTTAGAGAAGAATACAGAATTCAATTCGGTTGGAATACGAAAAAAATATGTTGTAGGTCCTAGGTCGACGGAATTTACATGAGCTGCACATCATTTTTGATATCAAATACATCAATAATAATTTGAAGCCCGCAATATGCACAAAATGCAAAGCTCAATCGATAAATTGAAAGAGAAAAATAATTAGAGAAATCTTCACACTCTGTATTTTAATTTCATTGCAAGCGTTATAGTCTTCATTGTTTCGAAAAGAACGAAAATATTCATTCTTTGCGAAATTTAGAATATGTCTTCTCTCTCTCTTCCCCCTTCCCCACCCCACCCCTCCGCAAGCAATAATAGATCATCGGAAAATTTTGTGCAGCATGGTGGCTGTTGACTAATTCATGTTGAGATCGGCCGAGTCTATAGTTAAAATATCATTTTCTAATTAAATTGTTCGTTTAATTGTGTTATTGAAAAATGAAGACTCCAATTTCTTTTCTCTTAATCTTGCGAAGAATCTTTACATTGATATCAAACTTCTCAACAAGACAATTTTGTTGGTGTCTCGCCGCTGACCCTCTGTGACGAGCCGCCACTGACTACATGCCCCATCATCACAATATATACATGGGCGGGGTAGTTTTTTTTTTTTTTGAAGTGCGATTCTGATTCTGGAAACCGTCCTAATAGCCAAACTGTTTTTTTGGCTGATGAAGCCGTGCAATGCACCTCACTTGTTAGCCTGCCAACAGATAGAGGGGGTGGAGGGGATTCAAATTACGCACGCCTACATTCTCGTCTCCGTACACGGTGATTCGCCGTCGACGCAATATACATAAGTATGGACTAATAAAGTTATATGGCCCGTGTATGTAGGCCAACTCAAATTGATTTGAAATTTCAGTGGACCACTTCTAATTGCATTTCGCCCGGGCCCACTGGCGGTGAGCTGGATGGCCCGCGGGGAGAACAGCTCTCCTAAATCCAGTTTTTCGGCTACACTGCTAAATCAAGTCGTTTCAATTTAACATTTATTGGGTTTTTTTCTAAGAAATACTATTTCAAGGCGTGTAAAAGGCGTCTTAATAAAAAGTACAGTTCAGGAGTTTTATAAATTGAATTAATTACCCCGAAAAATCTTATATTGTGATACAAATTTCAAATTGGTTTGCAGTGTGAAGTTTGAGTTACGCATTTTGTGGGAATTCTTTCTTTTCCGGTGTTATTTGATTGTTGTAGTTGTGGGGTGGACCATAATTTTTGCGTAACAGCCTGCGCTGTTATCAACGAAAGGACATTCACAGCACATTCAAAAATCCCGGATTTATCGTATTTACCTTACGAATTACGAGTAAGTGAACATTCGATAAAATTTGGTAAACAAAAGTTTAAATTTTTTTAATCATTCATGACTGGCACTGCAACGCAAAAATTATCGACCAGGCCCACAACTACAACAACAAAATCAATGTGACACCTAAAAAGAAAGAATTCCCACAAAATGCGTAACCCAAATTTTTTTTCTGTTAACTGACAATTTTGAAAATTGTTCCAAAAAATTGTAATTTTAAATAAATCAGACACAGCACAGTACCATGACAGGAAATGTAGTGTGTTTTATCTAAATTTTCTTTGAATAAGAATAGAGTTCTGCATGATTAGGGCACCTTGATCACTTAATTATAGCTGAGGATTTTTTCGACTTTCCGACAAAAGGTTTGAATATAATTTTGTTTCGTAATTTTCTGGAATCTGGAAATTTGTATTCTTATTTTTTAATTCTTTAATTTCGAAAGACTAACGAAAACGTAATGCGCTTTCCGTTCGTGCAATCGTCCAATGTTAGTGCGAATCTCTTAATGCCTTTCTGAAGGAGTTGACATTTTTGCGAAATTAGCGCGAGGGTTATAAAGCCATCGGCGATCCGCCCCATTTGAATCTGAGCAAAATGACATTTAAACCTCGAGAGTAGCAAAATCGTTGTATTATAGCGTAATCGTAGAACAGCGTTTGTTACGAAACAGTCCCTGTGGGCTAAGCTTAATACTTTCTACGGCATCACCCTCTCCGAACGCAATTGAGCTGAACTGATACAACAAACAGTCCAATATTTAGGCGGCAAACGCACGAATTTTTCTTCGAACGACATTCGGAAGGTGAATTTCAGTTTTCGGTCGATGCCAATTGTGATTTCGGTAGTTGCCAAATAGTGCGTCAGATAGAACTCAGCAAGTCAGCATTTCCGAAGACATTTGTGATGTCTTTAATGTATATAGACACAGTAACCTTTAAATGGATAATTGTTTTTCTTGTTCCTGCCGAAAAATTGATTTCCTTCAACAGTCGATAAATGTCATTTCAAGTGAGAATCGAACTCACAAACCGAATACGTTTTCTATTGTCACCGGTGCTCAGTATTGTCTTTTGCTGGTCAACTTGATATGAAGCAGATTTGATTTGCGCAGCTCAAATGTATTTTTAATATTCTATATATATATATATAGAATACTAATATTCTAAAATCATTATAAACTATGTCTTTAGTTACTGTGTATGTTTGTTTTTCGCTGGTGAAGGACAATTTCCATTGTCGAATATTCATCCCGCGGAGTGGCGCATGAATAACGTCAGTGACGTGACATTGTATACGATGAAGTTACTTGCTACTTTTGTCTTGTATTTTTGTTTCCCAAGTGGTTGAGCAAGCTGCGTGACTAACTGAGAAAAATAGAAATTATCAGTTAGAGCAATATGTAAATGGAAATGGAATAGAAATTGGGCATTATGGTGAAGGCACGACTGAGCCGTACTGTTTGTTTGATGCAATGCCCGTTTTCACTGGCTATTTAGTTTGAAAGTTGATCTATCACCTTTACTATAAAATGAGGATTATGATTTTCTCTTGTGGCTAGAGCGCATCCCTATGGATTAAAGGGTCGTAGGTTCGAGTCCGTTACAGTCTCGCGTTGGTCATTCAGCTATATAAGGATGGAAGTGACTGAGAAGCTGGTAGGCCCAACCAAAATTGAAGAACATCGGCATTGTTGTAATGGAAACTGGGTTTGTATTGCAATATGTACTGATGTATGCGGAGGTATTTTAAGCTCGAGGCGCAAAGCGGCAACAATCATTTAATGTGACCGACCGGTTATACGTCCATCTGGACAAAGTTTTAACTGTCCTTGGTCAGTCTGTCATACAAGTATGCACCCGTCTGTATATTTCGGACAAGTCAAGTTTGACTTTATTAGCGCACCCAATTGGCTAAAATTCAAGTTTCTTAAATAAACCTGATCAGGTGTGAAGTTTGACGTCATTAGTCAAGATTCTTGACTGGGAGTCGAAAATGTATCGGTGAGCTCAGCACATTTGGTCTTTGGAGAGACAAGTAAATGAAATTCGCCCACCTTTCAACTTCCACTCTCAACTCTCGAGTCCCCCGCATTTTCCAGGCTCTTTGTTGCAACCCCCGCAGACGTTAAGTATGTCACAAGGCCGAGCCTGCTGAGGTCATTTCAAAAGAGTCGTGATTGTGTCTGGAATTCTAACGAGACCAGTACGGGAATAACGCAACATTTTCTAAAGTTCAAGTTTTTTTGTTAGTTGGAATTTTCCGAAGCCTTTTTTTTTGTAGCTGTTAATCATTTTTCCTTTTCGGTTTCAGTCATGTCAATTTGTTCACTTTTACAGTAAGTCTCACGAGAAAATGGAATGTTTAAGATCAACCCTGGTTTAGTAACCTTCTCAGATCTCTCAAACGCCCAAAGACACTCTGGGATAAGGCGACGACGGGGGAAAAAGAAGCAAGTAAAACGAATATTTGCGAAACACATGGACAAATTGCATTTCTTCATGACACGATAACAATTTAGAAGACAAAAAACAAATTTAGTTACCAAATTCTGGAGAAGAAATGTGAGTTCAATTCATTTTTCCATGTGTTTCGCTAATATTCGTTTTACTTGCTTCGGTTACTTGCTGTGGTCCTTGGGAGCCGATCTCAGGTGCAAAACTAGTGCGGTTGACTACAGTTGATTGGGTAAAAAAAAGAGGAGAAATTGAAAATTATTTATTCCAAATAAATAGGATTTAAAATAATTACGGAATGTAAAATTAACTTAATAAAATTGTGAGAATTTTCGTATTATTTTCATCAAGATAAGTGACTTAAAACTGATATTATTTGAAATGTGGCTCGTGACTGACTGGCTCGGCGGTCCCGGGTTCGATTCCCGGCGCTGGCTTTTGAAAATTTCGATCCCGGGGTATTGGAGGTGCCCCTCGCATAGTGGTTAAGCAACAAGAGGGGCATAGAACGCCTGTAGTGCGGTTGACTACAGTTGATAAAAAAAATATATTTTGTATAATTTCCACTTATTTACCAGTTTATTGCCATAACTGCAAACGTCGTTTATTCTATTTCTAATTATTATTCTGAATTGTCTTCTGCATCTAATTGCACTTTGCATTCAGAAGTGCAAAAAATAAATTCAGTTCATAATTGCTGTTGTCGCCGGCTACTTGATTGATGTCAAACAATCTCCCTACACCCTCGTGTTCAGAAATACCATTTCGAAGTGCAGTATAGTGTACCCCAAGTCTGACGGAAGTTATACGAGAGTTCTGTTACTAAATTTTTGGTTTGCGTAGTTCACTGAATTCTCGCTGTTTCTGAACCACAGGTTTCTAACGGTAACTGATGTCACTGTATTCTGTGCTTGCGTGGCACACAACGAGTGTAACACAGAACTCGCCGTAAAGTCAATAGTTTATTTGACCCAACTATCGCGTTTAGGTTATGATTAGACAGCTGCTCCAAAAGGTGTCTGTTGATTTTAATTACAGTCAGACCGCCTACTAACTACGTGTGTGTGTCGTAGGCCGACGGTTCTTTCCTGCACATCGAATCGAACAATCGCGTGTCACATGAATATGCCGTAGTGGTTTGTCCCTTGGGTATAACCTTCACCGTAAATTGCGTTGAACACCACCACGTACATACGCCATATACTAAAACTATTCCCGAACATGTTGTGGAGATAATTATACATGGACGGAGCCGTCCATGTCAGAAAATTGTGCGTACCTGTTGGACTTCCGCATCAATATTGTATAGTAATTCCTGAGTACACTCGTGTCATTCATTCATCTATGTCGGTGGTGCTTGAACGAAAGTTAGCATGCGGTCGAATTTGTAGTTTTGACAGCTAAATAAAATGTAAGTTTATTTTTTATGCTAATAAATTTGTTTGCGTAAGATATTTTTAATCCAAATTAATCTTAACAATAATTTTTAACGCGTGAAGTTTTATTTTTGAGAGAAGGTACTTAAACATTTTACTAATTCTAGTGTTTTGGTATTGCGATGTATCTTATTGTTAAATTATTATCAGTGCGAACAAAGTTCACGTCTGTGAGTTTGAAATCTCCAACACGTTGATTAATGGCATGTGCATGTCAGACCCAAACAAAGTGATATGGTACCAACCCTGAAATGGTTGGTTGATCGCGTAAATTGTGTAAACTGGGCTTTAAGATTCTAGTACCATATTATAGGCACTAAACTGCTCTATTTCCGTTTTCCATAAACATCACATTTTGCGTTGTTGAGTTGTGGGTTGAATAGCCTAAGAAATGTCTATTTTTAAAAGGCTTTTAAAAATTATTTCTTAAAATGCGTTTAATCTTTTATGTTTACACACCGAAGTGTATTTAGCCATAGCCGGTTCTGACAACCCTATTTTGTTTAATTTGCAAATTCTTTGAACTGTTACTTGATATTTATTGCAATTGAAACTGCACACAGCTGAGGTTCAGCTGTTAGAGAAATGAACCAAGTGCAATAGTCGTAAAGGCCCGGCGTTCTCTAGTATTTACTGAATATTGCGTATGTTTTACACTGTACTCTATTACTCTGAGACATACTTATTCGTCCAAAGTTTTAAAAGTTATGAGCTTCTCGTAACATCAAAAGTGCGACAAGGGTATTATTTCTAAAATCTGGCATAGTAAATGAATTTTGCGATTGAGTTTCGTAATCCACGAAAATTAGCCCCGTTTCTCTTTTGTGTGTTGCTTGAGAGAAAACACTACATGTATGTTAATTGCCAAAATAAAAGGGAATCCATTCATTCACCAGTGTTAAATGAAGAACGTGAACTTAAATAAAATTTAGCCGTTCATGGAACGGGCTATGTCCCAGTATCACGAATAAATTGTCTGTTTGCGCTTATTATGGTCGCACTGATAACATTACTGATAACTCACTGGTAAAATTAGGTGCGGCATATTTCTAAATCACTAATTCGAATTCGTGAACCAATTTATGATATATCACTGACTTTTTTGTTGACTGACTTCTTCGTTCAACATCAACTTCCGGTGGTAGGGTTTGCGGCTCCATAAATCTTCTCAAGATATTGAAAATTCAATATTGGACTTCACATTTTCTTTAGATAAAATTATATCGAGGTTGAAGCTTGGCATCAATACTGTCAAGAATATGGCTATTGACGCTTTTTCCTTTGCCTGTTTGATGCCGATGCACAATTGGATAAGTTATTTATTAAATTAATAAAAATCGACTGAACTTGGTCAGGCACAGAGTGTGTATATTTAATTAAGTATAAGTGCGTTTGGACTTTGGAGAGGCGTTGAGTTAATTGCAGATAGCATGCTCCTTTATGCAAATGTGATTTAATGTGTGTCGGCTGGTAATTCCCTAACGCATTTGGCCATATTTACTGGATAATTGCTCGCGCGTAAATTCCAGTGGGCGTGCTACCCCATTGCAAACTGAAAAAGGTTTCGTCCATTCTGTGACTGCGATTAATTCAAATCGGGAAGCCCAACCAACACTGGGGAATAGGATTGCAAATGAAGCCCGAAACATGAGGTAGGCTTTGTGAATTAGGGGCGTGGTTATTACGCTATGTGATGTGACGCTCACATCCGAAAGCCCCAACAACAATGATAACTACAGAAGAAAATATTTTATAAATCCATTGAACTGTCTAATTCGCCGTGATTATTTAATTTCATTTGTATTTATACCAAAAATTCAAATGAATAATATTTGTTGCCTGCATAATTTTGTTACATTGCATAATTTTAATATAGAAAATTAACGTTTTCACATTTTCCAGCGGCTAATTACGTTGTTACCCCTGGATAATTGAAATTTGGCAATCACTCAAAGCACATAATCTAGGAAACGCTAAGTTCACTTTTTTAAATCCATATCTTTGCATAAACATCTTTTAATGGAATTATGCAAATCAAATAAAGTTGGAAAACACGAATTGATTTTTAGATGAAACATATATACTGTGGTGGAAAAATATTCAAAATAATTTTTTATTAAAGTGATCTACGAAAAAAAATGTGTTTCCTCGGTGGTTGACACATTTTCGCGTTTGTCGCTGTCGCATTGAGTCTCTTGAGCGAAGTTGAAAGCGTCCAAAAATTATGCATACGTGCCTGTTCCGATGGGAATAGAGACCTGATGAAAATTGCACAGCTTTTCCATCAAATTAGGGGCTCCCGTGAGTAATTTGGCTACCAGTTTTATTTTCGTTCTGCGAAATCGCGTGCTCCGTGGCTTTTTATTATAGGCCAGTGGCGGTTCGTTATCGTTTTGTGTGGCCATAGCTGTGGCTTTCATTCATGTTAGAAGTACAATTTTTCCCGTATCTCATCATACAGCTATGCTTATTCGAAAATAAAGTAAATCTGGGCGTTGTGTGAGATGAAATGATCATTTGCGTGTGCCCCTTCTAAGTAAGCGCGATCCACATTCATTCACAAGAACTACTACGCCATTGACACATTTAACTAATCAATCAATTGCTACTCGTTGAAACACTCCAATTTCACGATTACAGACTCAATAGTTTATGTTCAATAAACAATTGCCATTCCAGTACTAATTCGATTTAATTAGTTATTTTTGCATATTCTGTCATTTTAATCTTGTTGTCTTTTTTAATAAACCGATAACTCCAACAATCCTATTTGCACTTTCAACATATTTTTTTTAATTTTCAAAACCATTGCTCGACTTATCAAACAATATCATTCTTATACGAAAGCGAGCTTGTGACCGGGATCAACCAAGATGCTTGTTTTCGTTCTAAAAATATCTGATAAGTTAGCGTCCTGAAATTCTGTCCTGAGGTCATCGTGGATTCACCTCTCACCTTAGATCGGAGAGAAAATGTCAAATGCGCTCGTAATGTTCTGTCGTTAGACATCGCACCCCAAACTTGCCCGACCTCGCCTTCAGTTTGTATCACCGGCCGTCGCACGATATTGTGTCTCATGGCGTGGCGCAACGAGTCACACGACAAATGCTTTTGCCATATTTTGTCATCCCATAATGCAACATGAGCTCGAGGCGTAGACCCCGGTGAGAGGGGGGAGCCTGGATGCATCTAGGAGCACTTGTTGTAATTTACGTGCGTCGCAATCCGCAGGTGTTAAAAATGAGGCTGCTCTCTCTAGCTCACCGCGAGCCCGTAGATACCACCCCAGATGCTCAGGAGTACTCGTGATGTCCCGTAGCGTGGAGACGATTGATGTGTGTGTTTATTAAGCGCCGTCAGCGATTACCACCTTTCTAAACAAACTGAATTTCGTATTTTTTGTATGAAAAGTGATTTGTGTGAGTGATCGGATTGGTTCCACCTGTTGCGCACCTTTGCTGCTCTGGGAATCTAGAGATTTGGAAACCGTGTGCCGGAAGCTCGTCCAACTGGAGATGAATGTAGTCTATGATTTCGTTGTGACCCAGCAGGACTTTGTGTGCTATTTTTAAAAAAGGCATTCCCAAAGCGACCGTTCGATTGAGTAATTGTATCTCAGGTGAAACATCAAATTAGAAATGGGATCTTTTAAAAGAAAGACACAAATGACTAGTGATCGCCGTGATTGTGAATGATCGTTTGTGGCATTGAATGTAACGATGACGTTTATTGTATGCTTTATTTTGAAGAAAAAATATCGTCAATGGCTTTGGCATATCGGCTGCATTTTCAATTTGCCAAATAAACTGTTGGACGTGCAATGATCGAACGTTAACTCAAATATTTAAAAGAAAATGCTTCATAAGCACAATATGTTTCTACAATGTTACGGACATCTTCAATTGGCTGCGATAATATCAATTTCTATTCATAGGCGTGTGAATTGTATGGTATATGGCAATCGGAAAATGTGTGGGCATCAATGAGAATTAATGAAAATGTGTGCTTTGACTGGAATTCGAACCGACAATGTTGCTGCCATCGCGACCCACACTTTTGAGTGGTGAAGCTGATAGCTTAAGACAAGTCCTGTTAGGCCTTTAGTTGTGGTTGAGTCTTACCTCTTCCTACGTTTGGTCAGAAAGATGGGGTGTCTCAATATGAGAAGACTGACCGGCAAATCGTTTGTCCAGTTCTTCCGCAGATCGAATCCCGATGACCCTGATGATCCCGGAAAGCGATTCCGTTGCTGCGCCATGGTGAATCAAGCGGTCAGCTTTGTGGTCTTTCGGATCGTGTTGCCCTTCGCTCTGGTCGCAGGTAAGCGCAATCACTTTACATTAAACTTCCACTATGGATAATTAACTTTTGCTGTATTTTTTAAGGCTCATGTTCTGTAAAATTTATTCCTTGGTGTATCAATTTTAGTGGCGGTGGTGTCAATGTTAAGACTTCTATAAAATACGTCTATTATCTTTTTTTACTTTTAATGAAGGCATTTAAAATTTTACACCCCTAGTGAAGTTCATTTCGACTGACGATACCATGTCAACACTATATGTTTACTTAGTATATTAGTTTTTCATTAATTATTTGCCTCTGAAAAATATACATATTTTCGAATTGATTTCATTACTGATTTGATTGATTGATTGATTTTATTTGATGTCAATTTTTTTTTGCTAAAATCGATACGAGAACTAAGCCCATTGTATGATATTATTGGTAAGACAGGAGTAGGAAGTTGCCACCGGCTGTCTCGACCTTTTTCCGGTGAAACTATGTTTATGGCTGCCCGTCACATTATTAGTTCATGTTGGCCTACTAAAAGCCCATTATTGCTATTATACTGCCCCACTATTAGAACCCGTTGGTTTCCTGGCCTAGACGGTATTACAACGTTTGAGCCAGAGGAGAAAAAATATATCACATATTATTGCGTATCTGATAATATCATAAACAGTATGAGGTGAATCAATATGCTGAGATTGAAAATATTGGCCATACCAATCTCATCATTTCCCCTATAAAATTGCAAGTATTACGTTTTTATGTAATAAATAATTCGATAATAAGATTATCCCGTTTCCTGATACCAGATTCTAAAAATGATGATAAATGCCGTTTTACAAAAGCATAATATTCTTTATTAGTAGTAATTGTTGATCTAAATTTGTGACGTTGTGTATAATTCCCGACAACATTTAAAAATTCTGGTATTCCGTCTATTTTTAGACACTGTTGAATTTAGGAATTATTTCCCAACTTTTCTTAATGGAAATGTTATTCCTTTCATTTTTAATGATTGACACTGAATTTGCTAAAATTAGTACGTCTCAAAATGTCCTATTTCTGTCACGAAGAGAAATTGCCAGACATTGGATAGACCATGTTTTTTCAATGTGTCGATCTGTGAGCTTGTCCTATATTTCGGTGTTCTGTGGTTGTGCCAAAATGCCATCATTTTTTTTTTGGCATATTGTCGCATCATATATTTTCTATTTCCTCTTTCATGGACTTAGAAAGGGAAAATGCAGAATATAATTAGACGCCATAAATGGTTGGTTGACAGCATAGCATAGGTGAACGGCTTAAGAATGCATTCAATATAAGATTTTAATCTAGGGCTTACTGAGCGCGGCTGCTTGGCGTACTACGTAGTACCTCAAGCCAACATACGATTGCCGTCTGTGTGTACTGTGTATTGTTTCTAATGTTTCAGCCAAGTCACGCACCTATCATGCGGCTTTGTCGACTTCTTTGAGTGAGTCCTTCACTAACTAGTACAGAGGTACAACACAATGCGTCATACACGTTTAGTTCCTATTGTACGACTAGTGTTTCGACGCACCCTCCTTTTCTCTATGTCTCGACTTGCATGCACCATAGTCTGGGACTTGAGTGTAGGTAATAAATTTGTTCTTTTATACTGTAAAATTGTTTCAATGGCGCAAAACAAATTCTTGTTCTGCAATTCCTTTTGGCTCTGTCTTGGCTGTTTTTGTGTCAAATTCCGTCTAACAAATTAGCATATGCCAGCCGTTTTTTATTTAAATTTCCAACTACAATTTTCGAGAAATGTTTTATTCTAGACATAACATTTCTCAGAAATGGGAGCTATTTCTTAAAACATTCAACTAGCTTTAGAAAATTTCATATCGCTACTTTGAAGTTAAAATTTGTTGATTCTTCGAATATGCACTCTTTTTGTCAGACTTTAACATTCTTCTGTTTTTCTGGATTCTAGAAGAGCTGTAATAGCTTTCAACACAAGTCTATATACTTGATGTTTGTTCAACCGTAAAGGCTCTTAAGGAAGTGCACGCTCTCCTAAGTAATGGAAGGAAATGCTTGTGTTATGGTGTTCTGTTTACCGAAACTGATCAGCTGTCCTAGTGAAATGGTTTTCGTTGTGCAAGAGAAAATTAACCCAAGTATATATTTTTTTTTGAACTGGCACCCTGCGCAAAAATGTAATTATGACTAGCACAATACGTACAAGTTTTGAATTGATTTTGGCGTGTTTTTCAGATATGATTTATTTTAGAAATAGTGAATAGAAAACACTTCCTCAGTTATAATGTTAATTCATACTTAGAGGCGACCCTCAAATCATTTGGTTAACACAAGAACATGATAGGAAATTGAACATCTAGTGACTTGACTAATCTCTCGTGCTTGCTGTGCAATTTTATTGCATTCTACGGTATCTCTTTAATCCATTTCGTATAAGGCAGTATTATCTGTAATTTTGGCAAAATAAATCAATGTAATATTTGGCACGAAGAAGCCGTTACATGTAATCGTTTTTATTAGCGACACATTAAAACTAATTATTTCAGTGAACACCTTCTAGCTGGAGGTTGACTTTATTTTGCTTGACTTAGTCTGATCCATATGTCAAGCCAAGAAAATATTTCGCCAATTGATCCAAAGTACAGTACAGTAGTTAAATTCGTTAGCATGAGACGGATATGTAGTCTCGGGTTCGATTTCCGGCGCGGGTTCAGAGTGCCGATGTTAAGGAGTATAGAATCTCTTTAAATGATATTCGCCTCTTTTGACAAAAAAGAAACTAGACTGGTGAACTACCGTTTTCGGTGGACGCACCACTAGAGGTATACCGTCGTTGAAAACAGCTTGAAATCTCCATACTTTATTTCCAGACGTACATTGAGGTTAAACTGGTTCTAGGTCTTTCAGTTCAGGAATTGCAGTAACGAAGTTACATGTCGTGATGTCGATCGTTTCTAATATTGAGCCTCTTTTGCTTTCCTAACATTCGTTTAGCCTTGGACGGACGATGATGGGGTGGGGGGGGGGAGAAAATTAAGTCGTGCATGTTAAAAAAGATGTGTCACCGATTATTTACTGTCATCGTGATATACGTGTAATTTGTCGCTACGAATGTCTGGCTTACTGTAAGTTGTTTGCTTATACTCTACGCGAGCTCTATTTAAACAGTTAAGATAGAACTTTCCCCACTCATGTCGTGTTTCCTACTGGCCTTCGAATAGCTTCGGAATGGAACTAAATATGATAAATTTTTAATTTGTTTACAGTTCAGTTGGCCGGGACGAGCATGTTTTGTTAATAGCTGTTTCCGTTGGGGCAATTAAAATCATTCCGGCATCTTGATTTGTCACTGAATCCTAAGTTTCAACCATCGTAATTATTAAGTCCATTTACAGCCCATTGCCCTAGAGCATATCACTTTTCTTTACTGTAATGGAAACTAAAATGTTTTCGTTACTCGCTGTGGTTTCCGGTACAGCAGCGCCGACTACCATTGGGTCACTAAATTTATATGTATTTGCTCGGAATGCTGGTCAGTAAATTGAAGAACATTGTTGCAAATGCATGTGTGGGTTTTTACTTTTTCTATTGATCAGCCTGCTTAAGTAGTTGCGTTTGACTACTGGGCGTGCAACAAATCAACTGATTAACATGAAAAGTCACCAGATGGCACCAATAAGTGTTATACCACAGAGAGGATGTTTAAGTCGTTCAACAACAGTACAGAAGAAAGTGGGGGAGTTGTTGATCGAAGCGTGACAGAATTGAAGCTAATTCAACTTAAAAAATGATCGTGATTTTCGTGGATGCATGGAGGAAAAACAGGCAAAAATATTTAGTTCTACTGTCTGTATCGGCTGTTAGTGCTGGCCTTCAAACTCTTTCCGCCGATTATTTTCCAATCTTATCTCTTCATTCGTGTCAGTGTACAAGGTGTGCTTGAATTGCAAGGCAAACCATTTCCCAGGTCGCCCGTTGGGGGAAGGTTTGAGACTGAAACACTGGTGGACCTACGCAAGAGTAGCACAATATTCAAATTTCGAAATGCAATTGTTGTTCATCGCGTAGCTTCACATATGGCTATAATACTATATCCGTTATCCGGCTTCTTTTTTTTGCTTTTTGCGACCAGCTTATCATGCCAAGAATCTGTTGGTCGGGGTGGAGCAACATTTCCGCCCTGTCTCGGAACGAGCAGAATTTTCGCGCCACATTTTTGGCACGCGCACGTGTCGACGTTGTTCCTCTCCTTGCTTCGATGGATCGAATACGTGTGCGATATTGGCGAGGGGGCGATTCGGGGTTGGTAGCCCGAACTCTAGCCAAAAGTTCTGTACGTTTCTGCCCCTCCTCTCTCCCCCCCTCAGCCAATCCACCCTGAAGATCTATCGACAATAGTGGATCCCTTTTAAGCTTCTCTTTCGGTCGTCCGTCATTTTGATTGTAAGCCAGCTATCCTCATCTCGTATACTCACTAGATGGCGTTGTCGTGTTCGCTCAAAGTTTGGGTGGTAATTTTGGCCTTTCTTCGTTCATTCGAGATGACATTCATATTCATTTTCACGCCTTCCAGTCAATGGGAGCACACCATCTTCATCGGTCCAAATTCTCACGTATCGGCCCAGTAAGTTGGTAGCGCTGCCGGTGGGGTCTCAGCGTGGCACCACAAGGTTTCGCGCAAGCAGCCAATAGACAAAACGTTCGAATCGTCGGCGAAATAGGCAAGATATATTATTGTTTTTGTTGGCATTGCAGAGTTGGGAGAAATTTGTCGCGGGCGCAAAGCAGAAATGTCCGATGTAAGGCTATAAATCCTGACTCGTCCTGCATTTTTTCGTTGAAGGAATTCGATATTTGAAAGCGTAAACGCGGTTCGTTGTGGCAATGTTCTAGACTTTCTTGCGTGCCATTTTAGCGACCATCTTGCATTTCGAGGTGTCTGCCAGCCGACCATTTCTCAAAGGGCATTCGACTCTCGTTTCTGCTTTCATCGTCCAAATTGTGTCTAGTCTACTGGCTATAAATACTTCGTCGCATTAGGTTTTTATCGTCTTTCAAGTATTTGTTTCTGCAGTGCTTCTATCTTTTTTGAATCATGGCTTAACTTGACTCGCGATGGGAATGAAACTCGGTTCAGCCTTTATGTCAAAATTTATACAAAGTTGTTCTTTGTATCAAGCTAAGGTGACCCTTACGACTAATTTTATTAGAACTGGACATGCCATCGGCAGAATTCAGGAGATTAAATATTCTTCTCCGAAACCGTTTTGTTTGTTTTGCCTTTATGTATTTCGTCGGTTTAAGAAAATATACTCTTCATCTGAATGTTGCTCTAATTTCTTGTTTGAGTTATTGTTAATTTAGGTAATTACAAATTGGTAATCGGTAAGGAAAATATTAATTTTGATAATTGCATTCAGAGAGGTATTATATTTTTTAGCTTATATTATTTTATATTTCACTGAAAAAGCTCTGCACCTTTTTGAAAATAATTTTGCATTTAAAAATTGTTCTTAATGTTTCATTTAGAATTGTACAAAAATATAAAAATTTCAACGAGATTGCGATGTTAATAATTTAGTCGAAAATGTCGGATACTTCGACACGTTTTCAATACTTTAATCTGTCAGTTAATATTCCAAAGATTATAAAAAAAAATTAGATTATAGCAAAATCTGATTCCTTATAAATTGTAAATGGCTTTTTTTGTCGTATACTTATTGCGTACTGGAGTATTAATAATCTCTTAGTTCTTGATTGAATTGTTCGAAACGATGCTTGTATAATCTTGTGTAGATACGGTATTAGTTTCGCGCGTGGTTTAATTTTAGGCAAATTTTAAATGTTCAGACGTCGCATGTCTAACATAACCCAGTCTATTTGCATCTTCATTTTTGGGATGGTTCCAACAGTCGTGCACCACTTGCACAACACGATCAATATGTTAGCGAAATTTATCGGTTTGCTTTTGCCAATATGATGTTTTGTTGAAAGGGAAGTGTGGCATTGCCAATCGATTTGTCACCATTCCAATTAAGTATCATTATCGCTTATCGCCGCTAGAGTCGATTACTTATAAATCGGTGTTAGATAAATGCCCGCTAATTGTCGCAGATTTTATGTTTCTTGAAATGCCGCAGGACTCACCATTAGCCAGAAAAATAAATGACTAAGAAAAATGAACGCAACGTATTTTTTGCTACCTCTGTTAATGTAAACAAGTCCTGTTTCGTCATCAGTTTAGCTCACCAATCTGTTGGACGCTGCGTTTTGTCACTAGGCGATTCTGAATTTATAATTTGACAGGTGAGTGCGCTTGATTCACGAAATCTCGATTCATAGATCCGTCAGGAACTCGCTAGGAATACGCGAATGAGTAATCCGCTAAAATACTCTTTATTATTTTTTTCAACATCTAGTCTTTATTTAACCAAGCGAATTATTTGGACCCTCCCATTGGGTTAGCAATTTGTGAGGACCCAACAGTTATTATTTGAAAAAATGAAGTTCGACTAGGATTATCGATCTTCTAAAACCGAAACGAGTACACTGATTCTGTGAAGCAAGCGTCACCAGAGGGCGCCAATAACTGAAATGCCCAGAGGTCATACACGACATGTTCTTACTTCATTCAAAAATTCATCTTTTAATCTAGACGAGGTTTCGAAAGCAGTTACACAAAATCAATATTGACAGTTGACAACATTTCAATCAGTTTTATCAGAGGCCAATGCTGACAGACTATTCGAGTTGCGATGACTCTGTCCGAACGGTCCGTGTGATTTCTGTTAGCGATGGATAGGCCGACGCGGATATCTGTTTTATGGTGTATCTGTTGATTGGCGAAGGGGCCGTGGTGTTGGCCGTGTGGAATCCATGTGGTGGAGGTAGGTGCTCATACTCAAAGCATACTCAATGCTTTGATGTGGGCGTGGCCGCGTCATCCCATTTCAGACACTGGCGCAACAGGTGCGCAAGAGAGATGGGGTGGGGTCGGTGCGGGTGTCTACGCCCCCGAAGCGATCCTGGACCGGTATGAGCAAGAAAATAAATGTTGTTATTACTTCATTGCTGATGACTTGGTGCTCGGTATGACTTAAATATTTTCATGAAATTCGCTTTCCCATTCCGATGTCTAGCAATGCGGTTGAGTCACCTAGTAATTAACCCATTGATAGTTGCAAGGAGATTTGAAGAATGGCAATACGAATTCACTCGTATTTTGTTCTTTTCCTCAAAAGACAGACGCTGATGTTTCCATTCGTGATTGTTGTTTTTCAGCATTTACTGTCAGAAACTCGAGTAGATAGATGTCGCCAAATTTCAACAGTGGTCTTGTTATAAGATTTGAGTCGTCTGATTTGGCCGACAATCGCTTTGAAGTCCACGGTCGAGTGGCGACGTGCCACGTGCCTGCCGTTTCCATGGCAACTGAGGGTTGCCCACGCGAACATGAAAACGCTTGTAAACGGGAATGGGAGCGCAGTGCCAAGAAAACATGACCCAAGTTATGGATTCTTGGAATGGAAGACCCCAGGCGTGTGATGAGCTGCATTTTATATGCTTGGGCGGTGACGGATTTACACTCAACCAATTTCTGTGAAGTAGAGACGAGCGCAATTACATTTACTGTCATTTGAAACCCTGTATCTGTAATTTAATATTGCTAAGGATTCTTGAAGAGGTGACGCAGTATGGTTAGCGCATAGCGAACGCGCTGGTTCAATTCCCGGTCGGGATCTCCGGAATTTTTTGGGCGAAAGAATTTCCTACGTGCACCTTCCTTCGGCATGGAAGTGAATCCGTTGGGCCTGTACCTGTACGATATCAGCTACACGTTAAATATCCATATCTAAGTAGCATAGGTTAGGCAAAAATATCAGGTGTCGCTCCCCATCCTTCGTTGAGGCTGACAAAGCTAGTTAAGACTTATTTTCAGACGTTTTTATGGATAACACCAATAATGTTAGATAGGGTAGCAATATAATCTGACGGTAGCAGTAATAATAATTGGCAAGTTGTGCCCGGGACAGCACCGACAAAGAAAAATATATTTTTTAGCGCTAAGGACCTCTCAGAATTCCATCCACTAATTCAGTTTGCATTGTTCCAAATACATGTTCACCTAAAATCAGGAAAGATGTTGCGTCTAGGCGTGGCATCCCTACTAAGGTTGTACACAGGTGGCGTTCTTTCCCAACGCCGACCGAGATCGTCCTACCGACAGTGGCCTACTACATGGCCGCCGGTATTAGTCTAATTATCGATCAAACGCCGCTTTACGTCGCGTTCAGGTCTCGTTCATTTAACGCGCTCGATCGCTCAGTAGTGCCTTGAGTGGGGGGAGGGTGTAGGGTCGGGATGATCATATTGTTTTTGCGACTAATAGTGAGACTGCCGACCAGCGTCAACGATGTTCGGGCGCGCGTCACTCCTATCAATGTTCCCGCGAGAGCGAGAATCGGGTCAATCACTCGTTTGCGGTTTTTTTGTTTCCCCTTCGACACCCTAACGAGGTCCGTCGGGATGAATTGGGGAGTGCATCATGCGTACTCTCAGATTGACAGTAGTTTTTTGTCTATCCTCTCTCGCTGCAAATTAAAAAATATATATATCCGCATATGTCGTACCTGCCTGAGATCCAACAGGGTGAGCTCGAAGTGATGTTCTTGTGACAGGAAGTGGCAGAACTACAGTAATGATTTCGGATAATCAAATCTCCTAAAACTGCAAACGATACTTGCATTTTTCAACAGAGATTAGTGAAGACTCAGTGTAAGGAAAAACTTATGTTTATTAAACCTTTTTGTAGTTCTTAAGTTTTCACATGCTTTAGGGCACGACCAGGAAATGCCCAATGACTGCTCCACATTCGTGCTGATGCCTTTACTTTGTCTGGTGTTAAGGCATCATTCCGCAAATGACGTCATTTCATTCACCCGCCGAACCTTTGAAAATTCAATGCGTATAAGTTAAAAGTCGATGAAAAAAAAATTTAATTGTGTGAATCTGCTGGACGCAAGCTCAAAAACTGGCGACGAACATGATGCTGTATATAATCCCGTTTGAAAGTCTGTTTAATTACATGTATTACAATAAACACAAAGTTCTACAAAAGTTGAAACTGTTCTGCGCTGCAAAATTACAATTATACACATGAGATGGTAATGAAATACAATTCGATTACAAATACACAATCGAGAAAAATCGTGGTCTTTGGTAATTACATGAAGCCCAAGCTAGCTTTCGAAAAGAACGTCCATCGTCTAGGGCTAGACGATGTGATTAAACCGATTTTCAAACGGGATAATACAACAGCGAGTTCGTCACCAGTTTTTGAGTTTGCGTCTTGCAGATTCCCACAAGAAATTGTTTTTTCATCACGTGACTATTACGATCATTACGATCACGCACTAGCGTCTAGACACTTTATATTATTTCGTAAAAGTTCAGCTGCGGCCGTGTCATCCGGGCTGCGCGATTTCGGGGGGAGCTTTTCATGCCGGCGGTGCTATGCAGGGAAGCAGTTGTTTGGTGTAAATGAACATAATCAAATAGGCAGGCGCATCTCCGTTTATTTTTTGTTGCAAAATAACGTAGCAAATGCATCTTGCTGGAAAGTCGTTTATATTTATAAGTTTAATGTTTTCTAGCTTATTTTCGTATTTGATGCATTTATTTTGCAGCGCTTCTTTCTATTCTTTTTTTTTACGATTCAATTATGATTTTTTGTTTAAATTTCGGAGTTTTTCAGGCTATATGAATTTACCTATTTTGCTTTGGGCGTTGATAGACAATATATTTTGTACTGAAAATTCGAATCAGTGTCTTGAGGAACCCCCATACCTCCGCATCAAAAGGACCGCCCAAGAGGACCGAAAAACTCGATTGGGTCCTTTTAGACCACTAGGTCAAGATTGAGGGATCCTTGGGATAAAATGTTTTTTATTTATTTATTATTTGTTTGAAAATTATCTTTGTTAAACAAAATGGCGTTCCCCTGTTTGAGAAGCGTCATCCGGAAAAGTGCTCGTAGCGGGGGCGTTTCTGATCGACATGGCCGTCCCCAACACTCAGCGGTAAATCTGAATGAGTGCGTGTGTGTGATGTGGTGGCGCTTCGTACGTTGAGCGTTACGTCACGCTCAATTCCCGTAATGATGTCAACAAGGCAATTAGCGTGGTAGGGTGGGCTTGTGGGGAACTCCAATACACCCCGTGCCAGCGTATGATCAGCCTCAACATCACTTTAGTCGCGCTATAGGAGCATGGTTCCGAGCCAAGGAACGTGGCCGTACCAGGGTTTGTGTGGGCTGTCATCGATCGACGACGCCATTAATCTAATGGACGTCGACGTCATTATGTAATTGTTTGGACGTTAGCCATGGTGCGAAAGTTGTCAGTCTTTGGACTGGATAATCGCTAAAAGTAGCGATATGAAATCCTAAAATATTTTTTCCTCGCCCATTCATAAAAGAAATATTACCGCCGTACGCTTTTTCATTCATTGTATGGGATCGCAAAAAAAAGAAGTTGTCGCCGCTAGTGGCGCTTAGTCCGCGAAATCCCAATTCGCTGCTTTTAGTGCTTCAAAGGGAGTTGGCGTACTGTGTATTAAAATAGGTGACGCGATTACATTTTATCGAATATCTTACGTTGCTTCTATTTATCGAAAATTGTCTGCCTGCTACTACTGTACCATCGATCAACCATAATTGCGACGAACTAAGTGATTCTCTGGAGCGCCACCACAGGACAAACGAGCCCCGTAATTTCACAGAGACCACAGTGGAGTCATCATTTCTAGAATTTTGTTGAATGCACACATAGTGCCTAAACACCACGAGGGGTACAGAAAATCCTGTAGTGCTGTGACTTCAGTGAATTAACCCGAACAAGTTGATTTATTATATTTTTTTTTTTTTTTTTTTAATTCACTGAAGTGACGGGTCACAACAGGAAGATTCTGTACCCCTCTCAGTGCT
>JAQGBY010000519.1:0-43040 GCA_034698785.1 Mycogona germanica | reverse complement strand
GGGATCTTTAACGTGTACCTGACATCGTACAGGCACGGGTCCCACAGCTTTACTTCCATTCCGAAGGAAGGCGTGCGAAGGAATTTCTCTCTTACCTTTCTTTTCGTGATGCTGTTTCGTCTGTCTTGTCGCAAAAGACCCTTAGGGTGTGTTGTCGCCAAAGAGAGGCGAATGGCCAAGGTTACAGAGCTGAAGATGTTGGAAACGATTATTTAACACGAAGTTCAATTAAATTTATTAGTTCAAAAAAATCATTTTTGCCTTACTGTATTCTGTTTTCAATTTTTCAATCCCCTACAATGTTGCTTTTTGTGGCTGCCTCCTTAGCCGACTTCTTTATTTTTGGCTGTGGAATCGAAGTTGAATTAAAACTTTATTAAAACTTAAACATTGTGAACCAAAGTTGAATTAAAAGCTCAGTATGTTTTCATCGAACAGCCGTTTAGTGCATAATTCATTTAATTTTAAAACGTATTCAGTTTTGACGATTTCCTTAATTTTGATTAGGCATTTTCACTCAAACGAATGAATTCCGAAGCGCACTTGGGAACTCCACCCCAGTTTTCAGCATTGTCGTTGGTTCAGAAGTTAAATTTATTAGTTAATACGAGTAACCGGTTAGTCATTAGCAGGAAAGCCTCAAATGACAACTTCAAATCAGCCAAATTACCAGGTCGCCTTCTGGGGGGTTTTTAGGGCGAAAACGCTGGTGGACATCCTTAACAAATATCTCAGAACTTCAAATCACATAGAAACACTTTTATGAGACAAACGTTTGGACAAGGGATGTCGATGGGGTATATTTGAGGGGAAGTGTTAGGGGTTAAAGGGGTGGGGGGATACGCCTTCGTCTGAGTGCGTCGTCGAATCAGCGATGGAGCACTGTTGCGCTTTGTCGTTGTCGCTACGCGTGTTCGTGCACTCGCCGGCCCTCGAGCGAAATGGTGTGTGGCGGGCGTCGCGGGTGCTGCTGCCCCCGATTGCAGGCAATCACACCAATCTCGGTTGCTATGCGGCGAAAATCGATATCAGCTCGGGTGGGCGCAGCACAGCGTCTATTCCCCGACCCTGCTTTCAAACCAAATGGTAGCGCTGCGGCGCGCGCTCGCCATACTTAATCCGTTGGGTGCCAGCTGTGAACCGGATTATGGGGATTCAAAATATTGACTCCTTAAAAATATGATCGGGTTAAAAAAAAATTATGGTATTCGACGAATATTTAAAAATATATTCTAAAATATACATCAAGTTGCTTAAATCGAAAAGAAAAGGAATAAATTGAATGCGATTTAACTTTTCTGGGGAAAAAAAGTAATTCACTTAAGAGTTACAAATGCGATCAAATTTTTCTGATAAAACAAAAATTATAGCGCGAAACAACTTCTGAAACGGACTAAAGAAACGGAGGCGCTTAGGCGGACTGGAACATAATTTGCGAAATATATAATCAAACCGTAACTGGGCGACCACGCACTGCAAACTCATCTTTCTCAATGTCAAATTGATGTGTTACGGCGTTCCCGGGTTCAAAACCTTTTTGTGTTGCCTCACCAAGTACAAAACGAGTTTCGTATGTGTCTCCTGCAATGGCCAAAATGTGAGTAAACATGCTCTCTCCATTTGTTATATTCAGAATTGTTATTTTCGGATGACTTATTAAAAATACTAAAAGTGGGTACTTTTATCTTCTCGTAGTGAAAATGTTAACATATTAACTCAATAAAATAGATGATAGATGATACTTGTAACTGTACATTTGTGGTGACGGCATTTATTTTTTGGTTGACATATTTGTAATCTCTTGTCCTTTGGTATATTGAATGCTCAATTGTTCCACACAGTCATTTCTTATCTTATAATTTATCTTTTGACAAATCGTTGCATCAGAAACTAAGAACCGGAAATTTATTCGGGCATGTTTACAAATCCGGCCCCTGGTACCAACAAGCGCGCGGTCGATGGGAATGGCTTGTTTATCTCGAGTGGGTTGAGAGTGTCAGTTGTTGCACTTTAATTGTCTGAATGGCAAATAGTTTTCCGCGCGCGCCGCTTTCGTACCATTTATTTCAATGACGAGAAGATGGCCAACAATCGATCGCTCGATCGATAGCGTTCTATCGATGCGCTTGATCGATAAAGGAACTTGCTATTAACAATCTCGTCTATTGTCATCGGCAGTGTAACGAAAACAGCTTCTCATTTTAAATCATGACATCGTGATTAGTTAGCTTGTTAACCAACTAACTGTGCACAACGGCTAACAACTTGTGGTAGATGTGGTAGATGTAGATGTGGTAGATTGGAGTTTCTTGACCTCGTACGCGTTCACTTTACGAAGCGAAATTGAGTGCACTGCGGCACAGCATCAGGGGGAGCTTTTATTACTCCGAGCGTTTCTTATGCAAACTCTCATAGAAAGTGTACTCGAAGATTGGAACAAGATAGGGAGAAGAAAAGTGGGGGTTTTAATAGGCTTAAGTCACAAAAATTCGGCAGGCGCAACTTTCTCCGTTTTCTGACCCTACAGGGTGATCTATCTGTAAAGAGTTCATAAGTCCCAGCCGCAAAAATTGAGCAAAATCGCCGAGAATGTGCTTGGCTTAGAACTGAGCTTTCAATATAATTATACACGATGATGGATCCCTGGACGAGATTCATAACTGGCGGTGACGATAACGTAGATAAAAATAAACACGAAATCTGAATCAAGCACTATTTTATATTGAAAAGTTAAATTCAAAACTATAACTTTTGAACATAAAATAGTGCGTCCTACAGTAATTGTTTCAGATTCAGTGTTTATTTTTATCTACGTTATCGTCACCACCAGTTATGAATCTCGTCCAGAGATCCATCATCGTTTATAATTAGATTATCCATCAGTGTCTCCCTCCTATTTTATTTCATTATAATGATTAAGATAATTTCTGAATTTCATCTTTTACACACTTTTGTTGGTAATTGTTGTCGTTGTCGTCCTTTTCCAACTTGCGCCACCATATGGCACTGTTTGTAGTTTGAGGAGTCGAAGGAAGTGGAGCGGAATGCATTTACGGCTATGGCTATATGGGCTCATACACGAGGATGAGCAGCTCATTTGGGCCGGCTATTATTTTACATCGGTAATTTAATTCGTCTGTTTCGCGATAAAAATAAATTGGCGGGGCAGAACAATAGTGTTGGAGGAATGACACCTTAGAGGGAGTGCGGGTGCTCGGTGGTCCCACAGAGTTTGGGAGCCACCGAACACAGGGTCGCCACGAGGTGGCGCTGAACCGGTTGCCCCAGGCAGGGGTCACCGGCTGACTCCCAGCGCACCGAGCAATGACGCAGTTTTCTTGTCTTTCTCTCGCGCTCTAGTTCTCGTCGAGTTCGGATGTTTCGCTCTGTTGTACCGTCGAATGCTTTCTTGCTTTGTCGTCCTCGCTTATACACCTAGATTCGGACAATAAAAAGTCGTGCTTTTACCATTGCAATTCCGTCTCTTCATTGCTAGCAATTAGCTTGAGTCTCGCGAAATAAGTCTAGCAATTTCGGTGTTCTTTCCGCCATCTTGCCTCAGCCTTGGAGAATCTACTTGGTAGTAGGGTCTTCCATGGACCCTTGGATTTCATTAGATAGCAAATATAGATGAGAATGAATTTGTCATGCATCCACCCACACACAACAGACCGTTGGCAGTGTAATCGTCGGTCGTGCAATCATTCAACTTGGTCGGAGTTTGTAACCTTTGGATCAATTGAAATATCCTGGGTACTATTCGACTCTTCCGAAGATCCTACTTCGCTCCTGTAGCGTCTACAGCTTACTCGTACTCAATCTCCGGTTGCGTATCAACGTAATCAACGTGTATCCCATTTAGCGGGGGGAAGTGGTGTCTTGATTCACTATCATGTCTCATTGCCCACTGTGCATGTACGTGACTATGTGATGTGTGTGTGACTGTACCCGCAATGCCTTTGTCTCTGAGACGCTTCCTCCTTTCCAAACGCTGTATGCAAACTAGAAACTGACAAATTCGATGAACGTTTTGCGAGACCTTTACCCATACCCCTCTCCTCCCCTCCCGTACACGTGTTGAACGGCGTACGTATTCCTTGAGAATTCTAAAGAGTGCAGCGACGTGTTCTTGGATGTACTGTTTAAGCCTACGCGCGATGTAAATGTCAAGACGTAGGTGTATTGATGTCGGCGATTGGTTTCTGTGTACATCCGCCTGAGAACCTCGTGTACAATTATTTATGGACAGCGAACTCTCCCCTTCACATTGCTCGTGTTACGTGTAATGTGGTGTCGGGAACTCGCTGCACTTTAGGCGGCATGAGCGTCCGCCGATTGCTGAATTTTTCGAATATGACAAACGGTTACGTTTTATGTGATTAACGTAACATGTTTCAAAAATTTCTGAGTACAGTATTAAAATTTGGATTCTTCTTTTTGTCCACTTTAAATTTTTTTCTGAAATCCATGAAAAGATAACCAGTGTCGTTTTGTGATCTCATGAGTATGACTTTAGCAGTGTTTATGTGCACTTGCGCATCACCCACATTCGTCGGTTTGATCTAGCTATAGACATTCGTGTATGATGAATATGTACTAAAGCAATATTTGAAAGGCAACTTGATGTGGTGATAATAGCGGAAAGCTCAGCCAGGCTTATGATGACCGAACACGTAAGCCACGTATTGAAAGGCGAATATTTGGAAGTAATTACGCGCGAGTTTTAGATATAGTGTGGTGGGCTGTCGTGAGAGCGAACACAGTTTTCACGCATAGTTCAAAGTACACACACACAGTACTCCACACTACCAGAAAAATTCCAATTTAATTGATCTTCTTAATTTGGTCACAGTTTTGTAAATTGGAAGTTTTAGCTGCAGTTGTGCTGCTAGTCTTAAGTTTGACAGTTGGGAGGATATATACTAAATGAGGTGGACTTCTTTACCTGAGATGTCGCGTTCTAAAAACATTACAGGCGATTTAATGAACTTTAGATTTCTGAATTTTGAATGTTAAAATTATTTTTTATATCTGGCTTATTATAATATTTTGATCCACTCATACAAAAACAACGTCAACCTTTTTTCGTAGATGTTCGTTCGAGCATTGAACGCTCATAGCTTTATTGCGGACCAGTCCCATGTACGAAATTTTTATTTTCTTTTAAAATCTATTTGCGAATGATCTGTGATTTTTTTAATATATCACTTATTTTTATTTACCGCAGTGCCTAGCAGATCACAATGTTGTCTACGCCTGTTGCTCTTCATGGGTTACGGCTCGTAACTAGCATGTTTTTTCTTCCAATCAATTGTAGTCAACCGCACTACAGGTGTTCCGTACCCCTCATGGTACTTTGGCACCTTGGACACGTCCAGTAGTACCCCGGGATCGAAATTTTCGAGAGCCCGTGCCGGGATTTTTTTTTTTTGCCAATGAACAATACGTTCTGCACTTTTTATTTGATACGTGCGTAGTTGGTTTCAAACATCAGTGCGTGCTTACGTTTTGCCAGCACAATCCACATGTGCCTACCAATTGTCTCGCCATTCCTGAGAAGCCTGAACCTGAGCGCCGCATCCAAGATGGCGACTCTGTTTATGACACTTCCGGATTGTCGCCCGCGCGCGCCCACGATTTTGCGCATTCTCCTTATCACGCCTGCGCCCATTAACAGTTTGCTCCGGGCATGTTGTGTTTGTCGCCATCTGACGGCATTTGTAGAAACACATTTCAATCGAGAAAAGGTCCGCCCATTCGCATAATAGCAATCATAATAGAAGGGAGAGAGATTAGCCAATGTCGAGTTTGCGGGGGTGAGGTGAAGAGGAGGTGGAGCGAGGATGGGGGGAGGGAGGAAAGGAGGGAGGGACTGAGCCGCATTATCCAAACATATGCTTCCTTGGCATCCATTTTATTTATGAAGTTTAATGGCAGGCAGTAAACCCGTTGGGGTGTCTTTGTGACGACGTTGCTGGTTCATGTTCCCTTTATTAACTGCAACGCGGCGGCGGTATCCGCACGTCCTCCGTATAAAATCTCGTAATGCGCATCTAGTGATTTCCAAAAAGGCGGCAGTACATGAAAATGGCTCACCGAAATCTCTAATTTGCTAAATGGTGATTCGAGTTGGCGGGTCCAATGGTGTGTGGGCTATAAGAGATGGGGAGGAGGGGTGGGGAGGGGGGGGGTTGGCTTGAGTGGCAGATGAAACTGCTTCGGGCAACGTCAGTATTTTTCTGTCGAAGGGTTTAGCATAATTACAGAAAACTGATTTACATAAACATCATAATACGTCGGATGATATAAATATATATTCGGATTGGCAAACGGATTAAAGCTTTAAACCTTTTGTATTCATTGCGATTTTACTTAACATCTGAATTCCGCTTTCGCTTTGTTTTGTGGCATTGGTAGTTTGAACCGACTGCTTTGCAATAATACAACCCACATGTAACTTAACTATATATATGTGTATGCATTTGATTTCTGTATTAACTTTGTTTATTTTGGGTTGTCTACTCGCAGCACCTATGCTTTCCCCCATCACAACAAATGTGACCTTCGTGCGATTGCTTTCTCCTTGGGGCAACACCGTTTATATTCGTAATAGCATGTGCTCATTTATTTAAAGTTTATTTCATTCAAGCTATTTGTTTCATTTATGTAGGACGTTTGTATGACATTAAATCAGAATGGATGAATTCGGGACAGCACCGAATAAAAGACGAACCGAGTGACGAACTGGGGTTATTTTAATAATAATATTTTACTATTATTTATTTAGAACTGGTAATTGCAACAAATATAGAGTTTCGAACAGACCGGGAGTTGAACCACGGATCTTTGGATTGCCGGCCCAGTGCTCTATCAGCAATCCAAAGATCCGTGGTTCAATTCCCGTTCATTTCGAAACTATATTTGTCACAATTGCCAGTTCTAATTAAATAATAGTAAAATATTATTATTTAAAAAAGCGAGTTCGTCACTCGGTTTGTCTTTCATTCGGTGCTGTCCAGAATTCACCCTATCCGATCTATTTCCTTTAAGTGAAAAAATATAACTAATTAAAAAATATATGAGTTTGACTTTCAATCTAAAAAATTTAATTTTGTGAGCCCAATATTTTTGTTTTAGTATATTCGCCCTTATTAATTCTAGACTTTATAGCTGTCAAACTGTCCATGAATTTCTACCGAATTTCTCTAAATAATTTGAAACTCTGCATGTATGCCCACGACTAACATTGCCATCCCTGGTCACTTGAAAGTACTATCAATATACGGGGTAAGGAAAACCACACATGCATTGCATTTCTTGCATGTTCTGGCGTCACGCCGCTGATCTCCCTTAGCACTTGGCCGGTCTAATAGTAATCGTAGCACGTTCTGTAGTGCTAAAAAAGCCAAAATTTAACTTGATATCGGGAGGGGGCAATACCATTTCTTTGCTCAAACGGCTTGTAGAAATTCAAGCAGTACCTCTTGAGCTCCTTCGTTTTTCAAATAGCCCCATACAGCAAGCAATTGAGGTATGAATGGCAAAGTAACCACCCGCCCGAGTGCAGGTAAACAAACTTCATAGTGCTACGCCAGCGCCCCCCCCCCCCTCTTCAGGACCAGTCGTTCCTCGCCGGCACAATAAAATATGGAAAGCCGCGCATTTGATAATGACCCTCGAATGGAGAGTGGCCTTCACAAGTCATACCTGTTCGGAGCGAGTGTATCGCAATAAATTGTTCGCTTCACGGGTGGTAGATGGCGCTGCCGGTGCGGTCCAATCTCAAGGTCACCCGTGTGCGTCTGTGATTCATTCGACGAGACGCGATGAAAGCCATCATTTCTTGGAGTTCTTTCTCTGAATGAAATTGCTTTCCCCTTCCCTCCATTTTGACTCAGGTATAAATACAACCGTGTCTCCGTTGCAAATCGATCGTAGACCACAATTCTACTCCTAGCTCCATGGAGTCGGTACTTTGGGTTTTGCTCCGCCTCTCTCGCTCTTGCGCGCGCGGTCAAAAGCTTTTAAATTTATATTTGTTGTTTTTATTGGTTGGCTTTTTGCATGTGTCATGGCCGTATCAAATGGCTAGACACCTGTGAGGTGTGCAAAATCGCTCTTGCCTTTCTTTACAAGTGTTATTATTATTTGTTAAGGGGTATACCGCCTGATTTAACCGCTCAAAGCCCCCCCCCAGGAGGCGACCTGGTAATTTTGCCTAGCCCAGGCTTTTTGTAGGGATCTTTAATCTTTACAAGTGTGAAAAGTGGAAATGGTTATATTGCGACCCAATGTGTGATCCAGTTCGTATCAAAAGTTTAAGTGAAAGGAAATTACCTGTACACATTGTTTTGTGTTGAAATTCGGGAATTTTAAATTTGTGTAAAGCTTTTTTAAAAAATTGGAAGACAGGCCAAATTTTTTTTTAAATGTGGGTAATCTTTATTATTACAAAATAAAGTAAATAATATTTTATTTTTTTATAGAAACACAAAGAATTATTATATTGCAAATTTTCTTGTGACGATCTTAGGAAGTGTTTCTATTTTGATACTAGTACGTTCGTCTTAAATTGTGTGGTGTTTTGTGTTGAAATTGGAGAATTTTAAATTTGTGTAAAGCTTTTTTAAAAAATTGAAAACCAGGCCAAATTATTTTTAAAATTTGGGTTATCTTTATTATTACAAAATAAAGTAAATAATATCTTATTTTTTCTAGAAACACAAAGAATTATTATATTGCAAATTTTCTTGTGAAGATCTTGGGAAGTGTTTCTATTTTGATACTAATGTTCGTCTTAAATTGTGTGGTGAACGGAATTTGGCATTGACGAGTTCTCGTTTTTTCGTCTACTTGTAGTTAGGTTGTTTTACTTTACACAATTTGATAAGGCGCACTCTCGCTCCGGTTCGTGAGAATGGGAAAACTGACGCTCCTGTGAACCCTCCGTTAGAGGGCTCGCATGTAACAGGGAAGGTGGGGCAGGCGGTCGCCTGACATGATGAACTATGGTATGGGCGCCTCCAAAATCCAGGGACGGTTCCCTGTATGATGAACGTCGTGTGTGGCGGCGGTGGTCCATGCAGTAGTTTCTAACAATGAAATGAACGGTTAGAGGAAATGTCTACCGATGGCATGTTTAGGTGCACCGTACCACAGCGTACTAAACTGCTGACCATTCTGGTGGACCTCCTTAACAAACAACAATGAGTGATTGTTTGTTGTCGCAGAAAAGCGACCAATATTGGACTTCCGGCTGGTATTCTGAAGGGGGATTGTGAGACAGGCTCCTACTAGGTGTAGAAGAATGGGTTATACTAAAATGGTTCAAGAGCTGCATTGTTGTTGTGACTCGTACTTCGACTCCCTATTTTCCCAGAGTGTGTCGACAGTGGAATAGCCTTAACCAGTCTCAATTCAAAAGCCTGTTAGGAAAGGACAACCACACCTTTGTCCTTAATTGGTCGTTCGACCTCCACCATGGGCCTCATCCGGGGCTGCTTGTGGGTACATATTGTAATTGTAATTTGATAATCAGTTTGTTATCATTCAGGAAACTCTCGATTTTGTTGTCTGAATCATGGACGCCACATTTTAATTACACTTGCCTCGTTTAAACTTGACCGGCGATAACTTTCTAGTCTCGAGTGTAAGTCTGACAGAATGGTGCATTCTACCGCCGCTCTAATACTTCCGATTGTGTGTCTTGGTTGAAACGTGCACCGTGTGGAAAATCGATGCCATATCGATTAGTCCGGACTCCCGACAAGTGGAATAGAAATCGTCTGTTGCAACCTGCACTCTAGTATGAACACTGGATATATTGCAAAAGGCGAAAGAGAGAGAGAGAGAGCCAGTTTTCGTTCGCATCTTTCACTCTGCGGCGCACGCGCCTTGCTTTGCTTGCTACGGTTTTTCGGTGTCACGGAGATTTAATGAACCCTTGAGACGCCGACAAGATTAGACCATTAATTTGCAACGGAATCAACCGCACCGACGGTGAGACAGGGGCAAGGGGTGCGTAGAGCTACATGCGACGGCATGAGATGAGAAAAGATTGAAACTGTGTTGTCGCCTGTTGGAGAAGAGGCTGAATGGGAGATGGGGGAGGGGTGAGCTGACAGGCCAGCTAGGGAGACACGAAATACATTAGATCAGAGGTTCTTAATCAGATCAGATCATATAATCAAAGGTTCTTAGATCGATGGGTATTAATGTAATGGGTTTTGGTGCGGATGAACAATAGGAATTTAAGCGTTTTGTAAAATAAAACGAAAAATGTTTTTTCATCGGCTTATTCACGGGAATACGTGCGTTGACAGGAAGGTTAAGAACCACTTCTTTGTGTTAGGGTCATATGTTTTATGACCTTTTGGGTCCTTAGACGAGTTTGATTTAAAAAGGAAGATAAATCCAAAATGTGTCTCAAATAACTCGTTTTACCAATCTCAAGCCCTCTTGAGACACCTTTGGGATTTATCTCTGACCTTAACCAGTGATTTAACCAGAATCACTTATTGCCGATATTAATGTTTCTAAAATTGTTATTTCTATAGATATAGGGTGCAAACTTATTTTTTTAAATCTCAAAAATGAATGAAAGAACATTAACGCCCTCGCATCGCATTAGTGACTGCTTGTGTGTTGCTGTGCACTGTAAAAACTAATTTCTTAAATTTAAAATGTATTTGTTGGTTTAGATTGCACCTGTGTATTTAACTTGTTCCCAATGATCTTGACGAATGTTCCCGATTTACGTGAAAAATTACCTTGAAATTAAGGAAACGTTTTTTGGGGTATTCGCAGAAGAGCTGCAGAAGGCGCACGAGCCTGAGCTCTTATTTTTATTTTATTTTTTGAGGCTCAAATTCACAGGGCGCCATTTCATTTTCATTCGCTGCGCATCACACAGAGTCGCCATCGCAGGATAGCTGCCAACTGACCACCCAAGATGTCCCGACAGGAGGGAGGGGGAAAAAAGAGAGTCGTACCGACTGATGTAGTGCGACTTGCGCAACTGTGCTGCTCCGCATCTAACACACCTTTTTGGTGGCACTGCTCGTATATATGAAATTTGCCACAGCGGGCGCGGGTCAGGTCGGCTTCTCCTTTGACCGACGACAATAATTGCCGGCCAGTATAAATAATATGAGCCATAAAAGGAATAATTACGAATATCGTATGTGCGTTTTTTTTTCTTTCATTTTTGTGGCCCATACACGGTCGCACCCTCGGAATACATATGTCTATTTTTTATGAGAGCCTCTCATATATATATACGAATGGTTATTATGGGGAAACTGTCAGATTGAAAACGTCTTGCCTGTCTTGTGGAGAACATTTGAAAATCACATGCATTTTATTTTTAATACTGCACCCTTTCACTCCAAACCAGTTTTCTACGCCGGCGTCTTTTTTTTTTTAACACGGTACAGAAATTATCTTTCTTCTTTTTTTGTAAGTTAATCTGGAGGCCCAGTTTGTTTATGGAAACTTTCAATTTGGTTTATCAATATTTTGGTTGAGATATATTGCATAGATATAAAATTCTTATGTAAAAAAAACATTATGTCTTAAAAAATAGTTTATTTTTTCGTCTCCTGTTTGTGCAGCTTGTGTGATTGTGTGAGTGTGAGTGAGTCGATTACATTAGCAGACGACTGTCAGATCTGTTATTTTGTATTGTCTCCACGCTTAACTTATTGTCGACTAGATGACTTCAAACCGTATATGATCGCGCCCCTACTTCTCCAATTTGAATTGACCGCCTGACCCGTCGGAAGTCTATCCCGACAAACCCACACGCCCCCGTTCCCCCACACTTAAAGCGCAGACACACCCACACATACACACATGAGCAATGATTAGTTGCAATGGTGACAATTTGTCGCGCGGCCATTTACCGAATAAAATTAATGCATTTGCTGTCAAGACAAATTAGAGACATTAAGCGCGAGAGGAAACTTGATGAGCTTCGCTGTATTAGCGTTGCGGGCGCTTCATCTAGATGTACAAGAGTATATATGCATAATCCTCCTGAGACCATGTGACATCCACATCTGTATTCCTATGGAAAAATAACATAAGCTCCGCGGACAACTACCTGCAACGCAATTCTACATGTGGCGGTAGTGACGGCGTGAGCTTCATCAGATCGTTGGCCTTTTTAAGAGTCTCCTACTTTTGATTTAAATTAGTTGAAATAGTGGCGTTGTTCAAACACAAGTAAAATCCTTCCTATTTATGGGTCTTTCTGGAAGCAAATCCAGGAAATTCTGCCAGTAACGACAGGGATCTCAGGAGATTAAAAGCGCTGTACAGTCTGTAGTGCGAATCAGGTTCGGTCGACCACCACCTACCTCAACTCTGTCATCCTTCCCTCCCACCGATCCGCTCTTTTAGATCCCCCATATCCATCCTTTGGCTTGCCCATTCTCCTGTTTAGAGTCCTTCTGTGCGTGGGCGTTCAGCCGCCCACACCATGTTTACCCGTTTAGTCAACTTAGCCCGACCGCCTCTCTCAGACACACATTTTACTGGCAAACACTTAAAAAGTACTTCATCAGCAAGTTTTTTTGTTTTAATTAGAGCGAGAAATCGTCACCAGTTGGCGCTACCTTCTAGCACGGAGTCTCTTCCGTTTATAATAATGATCACCTAACGGGAAATATTAACCACCTTTCATCACACGATGGATCACAAGTGCGTCATCTATTCTCAGGGCGCAGCATTTTTCGGTGTTCTGTAGTAGGCGCTTCTGTACTCTGTAATGTGCTGTGTATTTCAATTTTTTCATGTAACTCATGCGGCTGAAATTGAATGGCGACTATTAAAAATTTACCAATGTGTCATCTTGTGAAAACCATTTGACTTCCTTTTTCGGGTTGCTTGTACATCAATCAGCAATGTGATAAATACATTTTTCTAATGTTATTGGGTGATATTGATGGAGTGGGTGGTGTGTTTTAACGCACCGATGTTTACCAGCTTTTCCATCTCTGAGAATTGTCACCCCGACCATTATCCGACTTGCGGTAGACACGTGTTTGCACTAGAAGCCAGCGTCGGGTTTCACTTTTCCCTTGACCGTTTCCCGTGAATTCCAGGAAAAGGCGACTGTTGAGATCTTTTACGGTATTTTAGAAGAATTCCAATCAAATCAGCCACCAAATCTGTTTTCATTCTTTGAAATCTGTGCGCTACCGCATCGCCGCGCAACATGCGAAGTGTTCGAGAATTGATTTTCCAATTTTGCGAAACTGCAATTGGTTTTTGGTTCATTGCAACGGTTAAAATACGATCAAAGTTATCAGTTCACCAAAAATTATTAGATAGTGTGACCTTTTGATAAGGCAATATATTTTTTTCCTAGCTTGTACTAGCACATTTATTATTATCAACCCTTTGTTGTCCGGGAATTTTTTTTAAAAAACAGAAAAGAGAAAATCATGTTCAAAACAGGTTTCACAACTACTCCTTATGAATGGCCGGACCCGCAATGCACATTTGCAAGTAGTGGTTGCCAAACTTGTTTCTAGTATAGCATTGCCCTTTTTAAACTAATTTAATGATCATTAGAGCGGATTAAGTTAAGCATGTTTTGGTTTGTCCTGATTCTCAAATACTACTTCGTGTAATTTTAATTATATGTTAATTTTTTGTACCAAATACTAATTTCCACTATTTTCTTTCTATCTGTTTGCAGGTAAGCAATTATCATAAGCCGTTTTTGTAGTGGAGAGAAGAGGTAATGTGTTGAACTTTAATTATTACTTATTCTATACAAATCTCGTTGAAGAGAAAAAATAGTAGAATAACAATTATTTTAATTTTAATCAGCACACAATAAATAGTTTTAAACATTTTCTCAACCGTTACATTTATTGTTATTGCCATTGTCAATTGTGATTTGTCATTTGTGCCCCTCACATAGTGCCTAAGCGCCAAGATGGGTACAGAAAATCCTGTAGTGATGTTACACTACAGTGAATTAAATAGTAAATAAGCAAATTTGAAACGCGACACGGGTTTATTTAATTCCTAAATTTATTTATCAGTTTGTCGAAAAATAACCTGATCTGTTGTGATGTTTTTTGCAATTGGTGCGTTGGTTCCTACGTAAACAACTGCACGCACAAACTTGAGCTTAGGCGTGCACATTGTTACTTGGGCTTCGAACGATATGCTGCAATCTATAAAAGTCTAGTCGAGGCGAGTTATTTATGTTCCGTGACAACAGTGACATCTCTCGCGCGAAAGCTTCAACACACGGTCAAGTAGGCAGGCATTTTATTTGCCAAGAGTCAGTCCATTACAGACATAAAATAAAAACGGCAAGACGAACTATAGACGAGTACGTACAATGGTATGGGGCGGGGTCATATTTTCTGGCTCGCAATACAGGCACGCGTTACATACAAGTTATTGGAAGGCGCAAAAATTGATCGTCTCAGCTGTCGCCTAACGCGAGAATTGATGCGACCCCGTTAGTTGTCAAGCCAACGAGCATTGTTGACATTCATCTGTTATCAATTGTCAGGATATATATTTCAATACATTTGGAGGGGGAGAAATTGTTCATTATGCGAATGAATATTAAAACGCGGGGAATCTGTAATTTTTAATGTGACAATGCGAACAACAAAAATGCGTAGTTACCGTTTTTAATCGGACCAACGGGCGCAGTGTGTGGGCTGCCTCACCGTCCATTAGCCGCGCGGTCAAGAACCGGGAATCGAACCGGGATTCAAACCCAGCTATACCTTCACGCACAGACTAGCTTCTTGGGAGGATTGAAATAAGTTCTTTAAAAAAAATCACCCCAGCGAGGATTTGAGCCCAGAAGTTTCGAATCGGGACTGAATGCCGATTGATGAGATTGACGACTCTTTTTCCAATTTTACGAGTGCAACTTCAAAATTCCCGCCATCCGGCGTAGCAGGACATGACACCGGGAATAGACGAATCGTCCGCAATTAACTGCCTATAGTCTGATAGGCGGATGGTCCGGAAAATACGGTACTCGTTGTCGCGCGATGGACGTGCTGCATGCTGGGCTGACGATGTTGATGCACTCAACACAGCCTTTGTTGTTTCCCTCTCCAGGAATCCTGATTTTCATTTGAAATTTCGAAGTACTTTGGAGCGGGGTTGCGTTGCTAGTGTCAATATGGCTTTTCAGTTTGCTTAATCACGGTGAAACGAGTGATGAAATCTGAAAAGTTAACGCCAACCGGTTCGAAGTACTTCAGGGGGGAGATCTCGATTTATGAATGCTGAGTGGCGCTGAGCTGCCAGGATAATGGAAGATTTATTTTCGCGTTTATGTATATTGAATTAGAATGACAATGGCCATCTGTTCCATTCTTTATGTCATCATCGTGGATGCGAGAATTGCTCTCCCACATTTGCACTCGGCCCATGTGTTTGGGGGAAAAAATTGGGTTTTTCCTTTATTGAAAATATATTTTTGGCAGTAAATAAACGATAAGCGGTTTAATGTTGTGCATTAAAATAACAATGACATGTAAAATATATAACCAATGATGATACAATCAGTGATAAAGACTTCGTGCCACACAATATTAAATTACTTTTTGTCGACGGGGAAATGTGCATTTTTATGAGGACTTTGATCATCTGAGTCAAGAAACTCTAATAACTAGGGACCTACCAGGGATTTAAAAAAATAATTGCTCAGTCTTTAAGCGCATTAAATTAAAACTAATTGAGCATGTAAATCTCTAAATTTTAGTGATAAGGATAGAAAAATTCGTGCTTCGTGGAGTATACTTACTCAGTAGTCACAGTTTATCTTGCACAAAAATTATGTTTTGAAGACAAGTTTTTTTTTAATTACGACTCATCCAATGTCACAATCATTTTCCTGCAATTTTTCTAAAATTGTATATGCTTATTTACGCACGCCAAAATAAACATTTATTACACAAAAATCATTAGTGACATGAACGAATATGGAAAACACTGTACATAAATTTTCGTTGACCTCTTTTGTGGCCGATAGTTGCAGCAGAACTCGATTGATTTTTTAAATAATAAATATTGTACTGGTGTCATCCATCAAGTTACTAAAAAATTAAATGACTCAGTTCTCAAATTCAACGAATCAAAATTACACAGAACTTTCCGAGGGGTTCCGTGTATTAGGACTCATGCAGACACTGCAGATCTAAATGCTGCCACAGGTATTTTGCCTATTCAATTTAAATAAGTGACGAGACGCAAATATGGTATATTCAAATATTTGGCATTGCTCTTTATTATTTGCTTATCAGCGCAGAACGCCATTGCTGGATGAATTAATTGTGAAACACTCAGTTCAAGAATTAATATCATTTCATCGTCGACTTTTCACATCTTTTTCGTGTATGGTTATTTTAAGGCGCTGCCAATGTTGCCCATATTTCAATTCATATAAACTTGTCGACACTGACTTGTGGGGGCAACTGTCCCCGGTTCGATTCCCGGCGCGGACTCTCCTGAATTCGATTCCGGGGTTCTGCTGAATTTGTTTATCGAAAAATGTATGCTTGTTGTCCGTTCAGCACCTCTTTTGTCTCTTCGCTCTGCAGTGCGGGGGTGTTACGGGGCACTAAAATAGCAGATGGAATTTTGCGGATAACCAGATCCAATAATAATTACGAGCGCACAGGCTGTTAACAGTCGCGCGTGCACATTGCATTCACGTAGGGTGTGTCTGTTGATTTATATCCGTGAAGGCAGGTGAATCGCTCCAGTGCCTCTAAACGATGGTATATGCGTATTCAGACCACGCCACCCTCATCCTCTACTCATGTGGGTACATGCATATATAGTCAGGGGTTGCCAAATTTGGTGAGTGGTGACATATTGCTCGCGATGGGTGTTGTGCATCGTCTAGCCGATTGACAATGAACAGGGCCGCCAGTTATTAAAGGCGAGTGGGACACGTGTGTCCGCTGCAATTGGACTCGACCATCATGACGATGGTCGATCACATCTCGATCAAAATGGCCGAGTGCAGCCACAATAATATGCTATATTGGTCCTTGGTTGCCCGGAAGCCCCGCGTGCAGACGACATTTTAGATATTCGTTCATGTTGATTGCGTTGCAAGTTTGTTTATGGCTTCGAATTCACCTCAAATCAGCCTACTACTGACCAATCACGAGATCATGAGACCGATACGCCCATCCATAATCGCGAAGTCTACATACCCGGCCGAGACTTCCGTAATTTTTCGGACGAGAGATAGTTCTACCTGAGCATTCCACCGGAATTGATGTGACGTCGATCTTAAACGTGTGTGTGTGAAATCAGATACACGTTTAATATCCCTTCCTACGGTTGAAGTCTTCGCCCCTCGCCGTAGTGCCCTAAGCACCATGAGGGGTACATAAAATCCTGTTGTACGGTGACTACAGTGAAGGAAATTAATAAAATGTCTAGGCTAGGCAAAATGATTAGATCAGCCCCTGGTGCGGTTTTAAGCCGGAAACGCTGGCGAACCTCCTTTTCAAATAAAAATCGATCTGACAAGCAAAAGTGCAATAGTTAACTGTTAAACTTTAACTGTTAACTTTATTTTGTACTTAAAAAGAACGTTTACTAATAAAATAAAAAATAAAATTACTTTGGTTTGATATCAGATCGTGTTTTCCATTTATATGTCATGTAATTCCTGCTCAGGCTTTTTTCAAATGTGTATTTGAATGATTATGATCGTACCTTCCCTGCTTGTCTTGGTAATTGTGCCTCTGATAAAAGATCAATTATTGTTTTGGGTTTAACCCCGTGTCCATAAATCTATTTTAAATGAATAAGGCAGTAGGAATATTTTGGAGGAAGCTCATAAAGTTTGGAGCAGTTGCGCCATTTGCTACTATCAGTGTGTTACTGAAACTAGTTTGTCAGGACATTGTTTAATTCGTTTATGAAACAAAAGCATAAACATGGCCAATTACATCAAAGGCACGAAAAATGGCTTTTTAATATGAGTATTACGCTGTCGAGGGCTAACGATGACAAACGCTGATCTTTGTATATGACCATTCCATAATCGTCCCCCCCCTCCCGAATCTCTTAAGTGTCCTCTTTCCCCCCGTGTGTGTTGCTCGCAAAGTGGTTGGTTAACAGAATGTTATTGGGCAGTAATAGTTTTAAAGGTATGTGGTAGTGTGGGGAATGCAGTTGGCCTCCATCTCTGTATGCTCCAGCAACACTGGGGACACGGCGTTGCCCGCGCACAAGGCAGGAAGGATACAAATTAGGAGGAAACGCTATCCAGGAGGGGGAAAGAGGAGCAGGACAAAGCCTTTGAACCACTTGAGACCTCTGGCGCTCTCAAGGTCACATCAATTGCGGACTGTCCAAGAATGTCAACCAACAAGGAAAATGGAATTATGGTGGTTCCATTCGGGTCTGCATGCGTGCCATAATAATGCAATTTGATTAAATTAATACGACAGGAATTGGGTGATGGACAAACTAATTGGCCAAAAAAATCAAATCAACCAAAGCAAACCAAAAACAAACAATCCCTCTCGGCCCAAATTTGTTTGATATTTCAATGTTGGGATAATAAAAAGGCAAACGTACTGTCACTGCCAATAATTTGATGAAATCAGCTAACGGAAGTGGTACTCAAGAACGTGTGACAGACACATAAAGTTGGAAAACGAAATTAACCACGCTGTTAATTAGTTTTCCAATTAATATTTCGGAAGGGTTGGTATAGCCAAATTTTAAGAGAGGCTCTGTGTCTGTGTTGGGTGTCCTAGGAGGACTCAAGCGAGGGATAGTTGAAAGATTAGAGTATGTGTTAAAGGACACCACCAAGGGAGGTGGAATGAGTAAGGGTGGGGGAGTGAAATGTTTGGAAGTTGGGGCGTGGACTGATCATATCATTTAGAGCCTGGCTTCATCACCCAGTTAGCCCTATAAGGCCTTAAGTTGCATCCCTTGATTCACGACCTCCCCATCTCCTCCCTCTTAGACTTCCCCTGGAGCTACTGAATCCACTACCCACTGTTTTCAACCCACCACGATATTGTCGCTTTTCGTCGGTGCCATCCCCCACACATCTTCCTCCACTTTCTATCACGTCTTCCTGCGCAAGTTCTTCGTTTCCAATTTCAATTCTTCCCCCAACCTGTTAGCCAAACCCTCCCCCTCCCCCACAACAATGATGGCGTGTCCTAGAAAGTCGGGGAGGCCTGGCTACTCACCAAGTTTGATAACTACACATTTCGTTGTGCTTGCCAGTTTCTTAATATCTTTTTTAAATATAGAGTTTGTCAATGTTTCACTGTCGAGCATCTTATGTCAACTCTCAAAATCGCAGACACAACAATCGACAGTAACTTTTAAAAATTGACATAGTAGCGACTTTTTTTTTTACCTAATCAACTGTAACCAACGGCACTACAGGCGTTACGTCCCCTCATGGTGCTCAGGCACTATGCGAGGGGAACGACCAGTACCCCGGGGTTCGAAATTTTCGAGAGCCGGCGCCGGGAATCGAACCCGGGACCGCCGAGCCACAGTCAGTCGCTAAACCAACTGGGCTACGACGAGTCGTACTTTAAACACGCCACAACGAAAACAAGCGAGAATGGGGATATTATGTCAACAACAAATTGGGTGTCTTCCTTGGGTTGCGTGGGCAGAAACATTTCCATTGTGATGGCCATTGACCGGGTTCACCAAAAAGGTTTAGGTCACGAGCCGCCACTCTTTGACACGCACGACAGTATGCAGCCGTTCTATGTCCGTTTCCTCTGGTGTGCACGTGCACGAAATTCTGTTATTGTTGCTATGGTAACTTCCATCCCTTCCCCCATCCAACGACTACCTCTCCCGCCGCCCCGCCCCCACCCAGTGATTCCCTGGGCCCACACGTATACATACACGCCATTGCTGCGACGACATCTATAGGTGTGAGGGAAAAGGACTATTCCATTACCCGGTTGGGGGAGAGTGGGCGAGACACGGTGAGGGCGCATCAACCCACAGCCAGCAGCGCCACCCATAACAACCATTTTTGCAATTGGAGAAGGTCGACGCGGTGGTTTGGCGTCGAATGTGGGTTATGGACTGACGCTGATTTGCGGGGACTTGTTGGGGCGGGGAGGAGGGGATGAGACCCGGGGAGAAAATGGCGAGAGAGAAAGAGAGAGATGGTTACTCGAAGAAGGTGGGCGAGGAGGAAAAAGGAAGAGCAAAGGGGGAGGGCGAGAAGAGACGGCAGGAGCTAATTCGTTTGTGTGTGCGTCTGTCTTTTGGGTGTGGAGAAGTCCAACGTTGAGGCGCTCCCCGGTCGCTCAGTTTGATGGAGCACTCCGTCTCGCTGCTAGCTCCCTCTTCTGGTGGAATCAGTAAACCTAGGCAGAAAAGTGTCAATGTCTTGAAATGATGGACAAAAAATGTCTTTGTATTGGGGGTCCTCGCCGAAGGAACACCAAACGACATTAGTTTGTCAGAAGTTTGCAGCATGGGGAAACACTAAAAAGAACTTTCGAAATTCTGAAATTTGATGCTTAAATTTTCGGATTGGCTTTTTTCGAATAAAATTTTCCCGTAATCCTAATGTTTATCAAATGTTTCGAAGTGTCTTAATGTCGACTCCAAGTGTTTGCCCAATGTGATCCCTACATTTTGTTGTGTGTCTGTTGTCAACAACTTACGACTCGTCGTAGTCCAGTCGGTATTGCGATTGGCTGTGGTTCGGCGGTCCCGGGTTCGATTCCCGGCGCGGACTAACGATTAGTCGATCCCGGGGTGCGGGTGATACCGTGCCCCTCGACATAGTGCCTAAACACCATGATGGGTTCAGAAAATCCTGTAAAGCAGTGACTACAGTGAATTTAAAAACTAAAAAAATAAAAACTTATCCATGCAGACCACATGCTCGCTACCCAACACGTAGTCATCGATAGTTCCTTTTTCATTATTGAACTTTTTACAAAGAGGGCGAAAACTATTGAGCACAACATGAACATGGCAGGGCAGGGTGGGGACCAACTGAACCCACCTTTGCAATTTTCTGGCTAGCGAATTGAGCGCGAGCGCTCGAGCCAGGAAGATATTAAAAGCCTTTGACGAGTAACATTCTTTAACTGATTCGCTCGCTCCCTTCCAGCAATTTGCTCGCAGCATCTCTCGCCGTTTTTCCATCGAGGACTGTTGTTGGTGCTGCTGCTGCTTGCTCTCACGTATACGCTCGTTTGTATTAATCACCGTTTTATTTATCAAACTTCGGCTATGCAAACTTGAATTTGACTAAACGCGTAGGGTTTCGCGATGAAGATTAGCGCCTCCCCACGGGATAGAAATCGAAGTTTTTTTTTTTTGCATGAGGTTTAGAAACTTCGTTGTGGGGTGAGGGCGATTGTGAACTCGTTAATCAATCAGTTCGACGTCATGATGCTTGCGTGATTTTCCATCTGCTCTAAATAGTTAACTGAAGCGTTCCTCTCATTATTTAAGTGTAAGCATTTTTGACCAGTCTGTTCTGTTTTTAATTCACTGTAGTGTATTATATCACTGCATTAGTTTCTGTACCCCTCTTGGTGCTTAGTCACTATGTGAGGGGCACATTTTCACCAGTACCCAGGAATCAAATAATCGAGAGCCGGCGCCTGGAATCGAACCCGGGACTGCCGAGTCACAGTCAATCGCTAAACCAACTGGGCTACGACGAGTCGTTAACAAATTGAGTAGCAAAATAAACAGCAAACGATTTGAAATTTTCTCCTTTGTGTTTGTTGTTTTTTAACAAACTTTTCCTGAAATTAGGACGGGCAGTTTTTATTTTTAGTTGTTATAATTTTTGCATACTACATCTTAATGTTAAGTCAAATTCCCAACTATTTAGTAGTTTCCCAGAAGGTTCAATCATGAAACGATTGTACAGGTCTGTTTTCATCTCTTTGGCTGATTTGCCAGTGTGGTGGCACCATTCGTACTGTGGCGCTAGAATTAAGAGCGCTTCCCCATTATTTACATAATTTCTACTGTAGTTGCTGGGGTGTCAACAATGACATATTCTAGCGAAGCGGGCGCAGATTGCGATGGAATTTTCAATGACTATTGGCAACGATTCAGTCTCAAGCACGTAGTTTGACCTTGGCCGATCGTTTCGGTGATTTGGGTCGAGAAATTTCTCACCTTGCCTAATTCTCGTATCGTTTCGTTTGGGAGGAAAACCTTTTAGTGAATCGGTTTACTTGATCAAAAATCAGTTTAATCAAAACAGTGCAGCGGATGATGACTGGAACAAACTTCCCAGACTGTTCCAGTAAATTTTCAAACTGATACTGAAACTTCAACTGCAGTGCGTAACATTTTTAATGCTTCCCCTATGCTCTCGCAATCACTGGTTGCAGCTTGTCCTCTATATTGCGTCTCCACTATGCATGCAATGTTTGCCAACGAGCTTATGTTTTTAGAGAAGGGCAGCTAGTATGGGATGAAAGCTTATATGTGAGTTATTCTTTGAAAATGACTGAAGATGGTTACGTTTTTTCCAGCTTCTATTTAAAATAATTAATTTTAGCGATATATTTTTGTCAAAGCCTCGCTAGAACTATTTGATAAGGAGGTCCACCAACTTTTCCGCCCTGAACCTCTCCAGAAGGCGACCTGGTAATTTTGCCTAGCCGAAGTCTAAACCGAGATAGGGATCTTTAACGTGTACCTGATATCCTCCAGACACGGGTCCCCACGTCTTTACTTCCATTCCGAAGGAAGGCGTGTGCAGGAATTTCTCTCGCCCGAAGAATTCCGAAAGTTTCGGCGGGGAATCGATTGATCCAGGGATCACGGGAATAACTAACGGGAACACGTTAACCGTTATGCCACGCGAGACCCCTCCCCACGGTGGCAAACCGCTATTGTGACGATGAGATCGGGTGGAATTCGTCTATATTGTCTAACCGGTCGATTGCGTCCCAATTTGCGCCCGCCCGCAGTCTGGCTGCTGGCGGACTCTCTCGTCGCCTTTAAGCAAATATTCATATGTTATGCATGGATCAAGATAGCCCCAGCTCATGTCCCCTCTTGAAAAGTCAAGTAGGCTTCTCTGGTGTGTGGGATATTCCTTTGCTTCACTCGTTTCCGAGACGTTTTCAACCATTGCAGACATCAAACAAATGCGTATAACCACCTCACAACCGCCCTACCGTGTATATATCATCATGAATAATAGTTGGAATTTGAGTTATGGGGTACGAATATCTTGACTGTAACACGAATTGCTTTCCAAACATCATCCAAAGCTGGTAGTACCGGTTATGATGAAGTTTATCTTAAATGTTGCTCGCAAATGATTATTATTATTGAAAATGGATGTACTCTGTATTTAATGAGACAATGTGGCGTCGTTCAGACAAATATATTATTTCTCTTGTTAATTTTAAATTATAATTGCCTACCTTTCTAACAGAGAAAAGGGTTTCGTGCGTTTATATTTTCATGAATTTCGTCTTAGGAAATTTAAACAGAAATTTTATGAATTCTTGTACATCGTTAGAATTTTGTGCCCGACTTAGTTGCGGGGAGTGCAGGAAGTAACATCAAAATGTACAATATCATTTGTTGCATCTTATATTTTTACAGTATCTTTTTCACGTGAGATTTTTAAGATTTCCCCAAGTTTGTAGTTGGGGTAGCCCATATTAATCGAATACTGAATCGACAATCCCAATTTATGAAAATGAAATCTCCTGATGACGCAACAGATTGCTCCAAATCACGCGTCCATGATTGGCAAGTCAAGTGGGCGTCGTGACAAGTCATTGAGACAGCGTTCTTTTCGGCGAACGACTCGGGTTTTATTAATTGGCTGCAGGGGTAGCTCCTGCCAGGGGTGACACCGGACGACGCGCCTTCCATGAAAATAAATAGTCAGTCTCGTTACGCCTCACCTGCAGCACCCCCCTCCTCCCCCTACTACACGGGTGAGCTACCACACCACGCTGTATTTGACAAGCTAAACGTCCGTCAGCGCTTTCCTAAATATAAAGAGGCACTCTTTGTGTAATAGAAAGAAGAAAAAAAATTCAAGGCCCCCCACCCGATAGGTCGAGCTCTGGCCAAGTAATAGGTAACTGTCCTCTCTATCTCTCTTTCTGTATCTGAAATTGCAACACTTGTACAACGGCCTTCGAAAAAAAACTATTTCGAATTCGATTCTGGCGCGAGTATTACGAACTCTGTCGTAATGCCGCAGATCGCAGCGATACTAGTGTCTCAATTTGGAAGTCCGTTTTGTTTTTGTTTCTCCACAGTTATTTTTATAAGCATCTTTCTCAAACAAAGCAAGCCTTTCTTTGTTCGATTGTCTTTACTTTTGAAAAAAATAAACTTGGTTCGAATCATAAAATAAGGGGGGGAATTACAATTACAATGTTTACCCGTAAGCGGCCCTCAAGAGAGAATTCAGTGGACGTCATTTTTTGTATGACACGGTGTTTGGAGTTTTACGAGACTTTTTTTTCACTACATTCTGCAATCTGCTTTTTTACTACAACGTGCTTACAGATTGTTGTAAATGTTCCATTTAAAAAATAAATAAATATAACAATTATTTATTAAATTTCGAATTAGACAAATTGTTGTTTTTCCTTAATATTTGGAACTTGAGCTGCTCAAGTTTCAAGTTTGTGACTTCAGGGCTTGTGATCGTTGTTCCAAATCTTGAGAGTATCTCTAGTTCAATAACTGCCTTCGTTTTCCCGTGAGCTGCATTCAACGAGGAATTCAATAAAATTAAGATCTTCAAGGTAAAACTTAGGAGTTTTCTGTCAGACTTTGTTGGCGGGGAGTTTGGTCACACTGCGCGCGCGGCCTGTGCATGATTGGGTGGCTGGAGGTTGTTGAACACGTCGCTCTTGCCACCGCCACCGCGCGCGCCAGCAGTCGTGATGCAACGATCGCGCGTTTAGCATCTCTCATCAGCGCGTATCACCCGAAAACACTAAGATCAGGGCGCAAATTGGGTTACTACTGATGTCGTGTTCAGTTCCCCCCCGTGGACGACTCGCGTGCCTACTCATCTATGTATAACTATTTAAAACACAATCTGCTCTTGGTTCTAAAAGGAAATTATCTTTGAGAAAAAGTTATAACAATCAATGAATATAAATTCGTGATCAATTTATGAGTACGAATTGTTTTCAAACGTATATGTCACTTAAATAGGTGACCATGCTATGAAACGCTTGACCAATCACACACATATAATTGTTGAACGTGTAGAGATTTTTATTTTTTTTTGTACATCCGACGTTCATCAATCATATTTGGAAGTGCATTTTACAGCTTCAATGAACTTGCGACCGATATTTTAAAAGAAATTGACCAATGGTTTTTGTTTCAAAATATTATGTTCTTCCAAACAGAAAATAGAAGATAGTTTGAAACAAACATATTATAATAACGAATTACATTTTTTAATAGGATGAACGGAGCTAAGGCGTTGCTAAGGCACAACAAACTTACTATTTACAAAATTCTGCCAAAAATGCAAACAAACGACATAGTAATATAGTGAGGCGCTGGAGATGGAAGAAATAGTTTTATGTACGTAAAACGTGGCAGAGAAGTTTTGGATATTTACCAATAGTCATGTACAGATTTCAAATTTAATTTTTGCGATACAATTCGGGTGGGCCCTCATAATTCCATTTGCAATGCGAGGGCCTACTATTCAGTAAATTTGCAATTGTTAGCACGGATACACTGTAAAATTGCTTTGTGTTAAATAAAGAACCAATTGTTGAAACAAACGATATCAAATGTGAACCGGTTCAACTGAATGAATCAATTGAAAGTTCACGAGCAAATAAAAAACACAAGACGGAAATGCTCATATCTATAAATGAATCTATCTAATGTAATTTTGATGCAAGAGACTACAAGCATGGCCTTAAAGTCTCCGAGAAAAAAAAACATTAAAAAAATAAAAATGTGAAGAGAGGGTACCAACTCCAGAACACGACTGGGGGAAACAACTACGTCCGAGCAGCCGATACTCGGAAATGTACAAAACGATAGAAGTTTTCGATACCAGGGTTCGATTTCCGGCGCAGGCTCTCGAAAATGTCCATCCCCCGGGGTACTGGTGAAAATGTGACCCTCGTCATAGTGCCTAAGCACCAAGAGGAGGGGTACAGAAAGTTTTGTAATGCGGGGACTAAAGTGAAGGGAAATAACGACGAAAAAGAAGCTTTCCTTGTTTTACCAAAATGTGAATTGTATACACTATTTGACCACCATGTCCGAGGCCACCATGTTCTTCATGTGCATGGCGACTACAGAGTACATCGCGATATGTTGATGACTGTCTTTGTAAACTGATATTTTGTGTTTTGTTTTCCAGCATTTTCTCGTTTGCTCCCTTCTGAACTTATAGCTGGAGGCTTTGTCCCTCCGCGGCTCCTGGGTGAATGGTGGTGGGGGGGTGTTTGGTGGACGAGTTTGTGGGGGGTGGGGGGTGAGGGAGGGGTTGCAGCGACTGAAGAGAAGAGCAGCGAAAGGGTGTCTGGTTACGTTCACACGGGATGTAGACAACAGGATGTGGGACGTTATTAATTTCATAATGCCACCTTGAACTCGAACGCCCGGCCGCCACAGGTGACAGACCATCCGTAAACTCGCGCGCGAATTTTTAGCTACCACAAACCCATCCATCCATCGGGAGAAACCGTAGCTGAAAAAAGTGACCTCCTGGTACCTGCCGTCCATGGCCTCCACTTCGTCCTCTGTTGAGGCAGTGGGCACTCGCGGTGTAAAGTGGTTCGTAGCCGGTGAAATTTGGCATGTCAATTACATATTGACATGCCATTTTCATATTACAAGTCAATTACATATTGACATGCCAACTGTCAAATATCTGTCAGTAGTTTGACGAACTTATTTTTCTTTAAAATATTTATTGGTTCCCCTGAAACATTTCCGATTAGGTTGAATATTTGGTTTCATGATATATGGTCGGTCCACATGTTCTGGCAACAGCCTGACGCCATTTCATGGTTCCGCAGCTGCTGCAGGTCTGCGGGTGATTTTAGTGTTCTCGTTGTGTTTGCTCTCTGTGTTGGCGATCCGAGCGATAGGTTGGGTGCTTGATGTGAGATTAGGTGGACGCGAATGAGTGGATATATAATAATGCGCGACCACGATTACCCAACTTACCTTCACATGGTTACTGTCTGTCTCCTGTGTGTGAATAATGTGAACGGATAGCCCTGTATGTATCGCCGTTTAATTTTTGAGATTGCCTATCACTTTTGGCAACTCTTAAGTTGATCACACAATTGAAAATATATATATATCCTACTAAGACCCCGACCTACATTTATGCACGCCATTTATACACTACACATGCACAGTCTATCCATATTCTACTGTACATGTACGAGTATTTCGCATAGAAGGGTTAGGGACGGTAATTTAATGAAATGCATAACATTTTATTAGCGTTACGAAATCTACTGGAACGGTCATCTTTATTTTGAAATAACATGTGTATGACGTAACGTGATCGTGACATCGTAGCCAGGGTTATTGATGTCTTTGAGCCAACCTGCCATAATGAAAATAGGTAAATTAACTGGCCAGGTCATCAAGTTCTTTTTTCAGTATACACTGCATTATTTAACGCTATTTGCATCTCGTATCGTCACTAGATGTCATTATTTAGGTTTGTTTTTGTTCTTTATTGTTATTTAAGGACCATATCTGTTTCCTTTTTTTCAATAGTAGCACCTCACGGGATTGGCAACAGTCGGTGTTTCGACTCTGCCTCCACTATCGATTATTTTACGGCGGACACCATTATCGATTGCCTTACGCCTGTGACATAGTCCAGAAATTGGGACCCGGACCACTAGAATGTGCCGCAAGCAGAATTGCGTCAATCAAGTGGATCCCACGGTATGGCACCACAAGCTTTTATGCAAACTGCCAATAAAATACGTAGGCTTGAGCTGTCGCGGCTGGTCAACCTCAATCTGACTGAATTGAGTCGAAAACGACAGCACAGCGAAGTTCGGGGTTAGTTTCATTGTTTGTCCGAAATAAAGAATGGAATGTTTTGGGGAACAAGGTTGCATGCAACCTGAAAGAATGGGACGACACAAAGTCGGAGCTTCAATGAGTTTGCACCGACCTGAGAGAGGACGATTGGAGGTCTGACAGATTTCTCTCTAGCCAGGGTCGGAATGGTCAGGCTTCACAGGTTTTCAGATTTGTTCATTTGATCCCCAGTTGGTAACACCCGCATCGTTTATCAGCCGCTGGTACTTTAAACTAGCCACGGTTGTAAGAACGGAAATACACGGCACCGGAATGATATTTTTGGTTTTGTTTGGTTTGTTGGGACGAAGTTGGTTCATCCAGCACTTGATTCGTCCTGTGCCCGGCAACTTTCAGGGGGGCAATCCGGCCCCCGCCTTGCGTGGCATTCCGTCGTCATCCACACTGCTCCTTGTGGCCCGCCCTCTCGATTCATGTCTACTCTTTTGACACCCCTCGCTCGCCCCGGTCGCTCTTGGTGCTCCAACCCCCTCCGAATTCTTGTCTCCTCTCACTTTTTCTACGCTCCCTCCTCGACTCTCCATGCCTGACTCGGTCCAGCCGGCTAAGCAAAAAATATAGTTCTCAGATTTGTATCTGGGCTGCGTTCCGCTGCCTAATAAATTACAAATTAAATGCCGTTCTTAATGGCGGTGTGACGTTTTGCGTGCTTACCCTGCTATGCCCGTATCACGGGTTCGATCCCGGTAGACACCTTTTAGACACCCGGTAGATCGCTTTCGACCGCTAGGCCATTATCAAGTGACTTGTAATTGTTAAATAATCGTTAAATAATCGTGCGGTATGCAGTTAAATCTTGGACGAGAGTCTTATCATTCAAACAGATGTTTCAGACAGACGGGACCGGTCGCCTGTTGGCTGAGTCCTATTTCATCATTGAAGGATCGCCACTGTTTGAATGATAAGACTCTCGTCCAAGATTTAACTGCATACCGCACGATTATTTAACGATTACAAGTCACTTGATAATGGCCTAGCGGTCGAAAGCTCGTGTATTTTATATTCTCTGTACCTGATGGATTAAATTGTCTTACTAAAGGTGGTTACGTTCTATGTTTTCTAAATAGAGGCGCGCTAATTGTCCTAATATGATTTCTTATGAAAAACATATGTACATTTTCTTTTTATTTATCGCACATGTATTTCACAAATGATTTATTTTATGGGGCTGCATCTAATCATTTCTAGTAGTCTAGTTTCTTTTTTATTTGTGATTTTGACATGGTTACTACTATCCGCAAGCCCTTCGCACCCATCCTCACTCCCATCCACTTCCACCCAATTACAGAGCTTAGTTATAAACGAGAGGTGCCGCAACACTGCCTTGAAACTTGCCAAAAATGCAAGTTTTTATCAAACGTTTTATGGGTTTAGCGTGGCGATTACCCGGCCTTTTTTGTTACACCGGCTAATTCGGCTCTATCTCAAATTTTTCATTTGAGCCCGTGCACCCCTTACCGAATCCATGTTGCCACCAAACTGAACGTCCCCGACGCCTACGGAGAGTCCAGCACCGTTCGCCCACACCCCTTCATTCGAACCCCGGTCTCCACTCCGCCCATCGCGTCAGGGTTCCTTTTTTATATCTCTCTCACTTCACTCTTGCTTGAAATATGTGCCATATACACAGGACAGGGCAAGGTGATGTCGGTGGCGGTTGCTTTGGCCTCCTCCTCGCTTTTAAAAAGACGTGGGTCGGCGTCTCGGCGCACGGGATTCTCGGAACAGGGTTTCTTCGGGGGGGAAAACTAAATTTTGCGAAAAGATAACTGATGAGTCGAGTTGGCCCCGGAGACGCACGAGTGGGCGAGGCGGGGGCGGGGACGGGGGTGGGGCCAATTGTCGGTTGAAGTGGGGGGGGGGAATACTGGAATTGGATGCGAGGGCGAGATGGACGAGTCAGAGGAAATCACCACATGTGGTCCGCGACGGTGACGTCACAGATTAGTTTGGGTTACACCAATACCACCGTTACGGTAGTGACGAGGACACTTGGAGCGCACTTTGAAATCGCCATTGTTTGTATTAGTTTTAAGAAATTGTGTGTCAAATTTTATGATAATATCCACCCTATATTCACTTTTGAATAAACGCACCTTATATAGTTTTTCATGATTAAAGATTTACAGGTATATGTGTTTGAAGTTTTTGGTTTTGGTATCTTTTATCAAGATGCTTTTTTGTTGGATCATCTCGGATTTTTCTTTTTACAAGAAACTCGATTATAGTATAGATATATTTTTTATTTGTTGTCATTTATTGAAGGTCTGTTCACCCATTACAATACGCATTGCTCGGATCCTGTACACGACCCACTCTGCATTAAGTGTAGCCCGGTTGAACACGAGATTCGAGGGAAAACCCAATTCACCCAAGTTTGTTGAAGTGGGATTTTATGCACCTTATACATTTGGTGAATGTTTTCTTTATTGTCGGTGTTAATATTTCATAAATGCGGGTGTTCGTTCGGTGGTGCATTGTGGAATCGAATATGTATGCGGCGCAGTATAAGTAGTGTGGAAGGACAAAAAGTGGGGGTGGTCTGAAATTCTGAATAGACTTTCACAATATTGGTTAAGAGTTGAACTATTATTTATGTAAGCCAGGAGCCTTTTCCTTACATGGAGGATAACTGTGAGAGACATATTTTGAAGAAGGGGGAGTGTGGATACACAGTTTAAGTTTAGTCACACGAAAACTACCATCTTGAAGAGTGTTCCACACGTGCAAGTATTTATTTGGTGGTCAGACTGCTTCCATCGTACATCTTCCAGAGACCTTTGTCCACATATGTACACAGTACATTTGCAAAACGAGTTGTCTTCCGTCTCGTAATGCGACGTCGGCATTCTCTCGACGAATTGTCGTAGCCCAGTTGGTTTAGCGACTGACTGTGGTTTTGGCGGTCCCGGGTTCGATTCCCGGCGCGGGCTCTCGAAAAAATTTCGATCCCGGGGTACTGGTCGTTCCACCTCGCACAGTGCCTAAGCACCATGAGGGGGACGTAACGCCTGTAGTGCGGTTGACTACAGTTGATTGTAAATAAAAAAATAAAAAATTCTCACCAGTCTAACTTCGTGTAACTTGTATTAATCGATCACTTTTGAGCTCAATTCGTGAAGAAAAAATTGGCGCCATTTGAGCGAGCCCAATATTCTAGGTTATTTATTCCTTTTAATGAAAATCTTGTCTTTAAATCTGGAAGAAAATTCTAGCGAATCCTGTCTGTTTCGGATTGGGTCTCAGGAGGTTACGTCTGCTGGGAGACTCTTGGGAGACTCACAGAAGAGAGGGGAAAACATTTATATTTTTTTCTTTTTTCTTATGCCATTGCCTCGACATACTGATGTATATGAAATGTGGTTGTTGCAGTAATACTTGTGAAAACGAGCACCTTTTAAATCCAACTCGGGTTTTTTTCGATCGTGAAGCAGCAAGCTTGGGCGTTGTGATGGCACAGACCTTTCAAACTTTTCAAGTGTCGTCCATTAGAGCGTGTCGGGCCACTGCGAACCTGGTGGGAGTCGTTGACATTTTCCCGTACTATTCCTCTAGCCCGCAGGTCATGCACAAGTGTCTGCAATTTTCGCAGGAATGTTTTTGTGCGACGCGCCCATTGCACGACTTCATTCACTATTATTGTTAGATGAATTGTATCTTGCTTCAAATTATTAGTGCAGCAATTACCATTCGTGATTCCTTCAATATTTCTTGGCCATCGTTTTGAGCAATAGTCGAATGTGCGCCAATTCCGTTACTGGTTGTCGAATCGTTATGACGAAACCAAGTTCATCAAGATGCTAAAATGAGGTACCATATCGCGAGTGCGATTGGTTAAACAGTTTGCATCGTTTGCAGTTTGTTGCGCGACTACCGCCATCGCTTTATCGTTAAGGGGGTGTGTATCAAATTATTAATGTCCGATTCTATTATGGCCGAACTCGAGGTGAACGAAAGGAAAAACTGGCTCTTGTAGCGAGAGCAGGCGTTCAGCCTCCTTCCACCAACAACTAACAAACTGCCCGGGATGTCAATTGGCACCACCAAAGTGCATTGACATCGCAGATTCGCAGGTCGAGTTCTATGGCGCAGTCGCTCGCGATCTTCTTTGTCTTCCTGAGACCTCGCATTGGTGAGCTTATGTCGCCAGTCGGCATTGCGTTCGCAAACTCCATGCCACCTATCGGGGGAATTCGGCAATAAAGTTTGTACTAAGATGCAGCAAAGCGTTGGTTTCAAGAATCTACGAGAATAAAAGTCTTGACGATTATCGATCTTGGGTGATGTTGATCTAGGGACCATTGATATCAGGATATCAGCATCAACCATTAGTGGTGGCGCTTGATGGCGCTCAAACAAAATTAACAATCGATAAGAATCGAGTGATGGCTAATTCAGGCAGCGGCTTAAAGAATACACGAAAATAATGTGAAAAGTCGACGATGAATTGATTAAAAAAGATTAAGCATAATATGCTCATAGAACAAACATGGAAAATCGACGACGAGCTGACGAGGCTCCATAAATAAGAATAAACCTCGCCTACTCTTTGCCGATTTTCCACGGTTCTGCCCCGTGTCTGTTCTTATGCTTAAAAATTAACAAAGTTTGCGTTTACAATTTTAAGTTGTTATAGTAATGCACCAACAAATTACGGTTACGTTAAATTAAGTACGTGCATCGTGAGGTGCGAAGCGACCTTGATGGTAGTAACTCACACTTTCATTAAAGTAATTATTCCAATTACAATATGCACCCACAAGCATCCCCAGATGAGACTTATCATATTTCAAATGTTGTAATCTGTTCAAAATATTCGACAAATTGTAGAAATTGCTTAAACAAACTACAGTGCTGTATTTATGAGCAAATTGCATATCACATTTCGCATTGATGCACTTGAGTTCCCGGAATGTTTTCGAAATATTTCAAACCGTTCAACATAGTTAGTTTTTAAGGCGCTGCCTATATTCGACTATGGTACAGTTAACGATATATCATACTATTTTCAATATAAGGTGCCCTCCGTTTAAGTTGTTGTGTCTCAGGAGGAGCTGAATGTGCTCGGACCCCTGTTGGCCCCCGCTCAGTGGAATAGAACAAATACTTGTTTTGTCTTAATGAATATAATTAATCACTGGCGGCTCGCACATCTTGTATACTGAAATGGCGGGCCTTTTCAGGCCAAGACTGTTTCATCTGGCGTGCTCTTAAGCTACCCTCTATGTATTTTTCTCTTTTTTTTGTGTCGGGTTGGATAACCAAATTAGTGTTAGTTAACGTCCAACGGCTCTACGATGGTTGCTAATGAATTGTAATGGTAGATTGATTATTGGAAAACCTTCAAACACAAAAACAGTGAATCTAAAAAGATATGGTTTCCTTTGTTGTGTTTGGGAATACAATTGGAAAGTCAATCCTTTCCGCAAGACAATTCACATTTAAAGGGGCGAAAGGCAAAGTAGTGTGTGTTGATTTTTTTTAAAAATTCAATTTTAAGTGCAAAAATGCAATCTTGGCATGTCAAACCCACCAAAAGGAAATGTTATGAAAGCCAAAGCTTTTGTATAGCGCCGGCAGAGGACAACAGAAGTTGGATAAGTAATAATTACACTTCTACATAGAAAAGAAACCCTCTATTTTCTCAATTCAAGAGAAAAAGAACGGCTTACAATAATAATGGCTTTCACTCCCTCATTTAAGTTTGCGGTCAGGAGAAAGTATGCCAAAAGATTTGAAGATACCGGTGTAAAAAAAGATGTGTTTGTGTATACACGCGGCCAGCTAAAATTATTATTTATTTAGTTAGATTGGTTCTGTATTTCAATCGGTGCAACAGCGGGAAACGGCATATTTTCATCCGCACTCGAGGATCAAACAAACGAGAGCCGGCTTCGGGAATCGAACCTGGGAACCACTAGTCTTTCTCCACCGACTTGACTAGGACGAGTCGTACATCCGCCGCTTTTACGTGCGCATATCGACCTGCATTAATTATCGGGTCATTTATATATGGTAGCTCATCCCGAGTGGCTGTTCCAACGGTTGGAAGAAGGAATATGACTGGGTGCTGGGATCTGCGATGCGCTCAATATAAATCAATACCGGCTTAGGCCTCGCGTTTGCAAGCAGACTGCTTTATATATACAATTGTTGATATCATCCTGAGACTCGCAGTGTCAGGTTATACACTGTAAAAAATAGATCTTATATTGAAGATACCATTTTCTCTTTTGAGTTGTGGAAAAACTATATATATATAAGATAAATAAATTGTATTAAATGAAATTCTCATATTTTTGAGAAACAATATTTTCTCAAAATAAAAATTATCTCAATTTAGGCAACGCGACCCGTACTAAGACCTTTGAAGTGCGCGCAGTTCTGCTGTCATCTAAAATTGGCTTCCTACTACAAAAACACAAAAAATAATCGATGGACCACATGATCAGCGGCACGTCTTCGGGTAAAGGCTATTCAAGTAACCGATTCGATGACACAAAGCACATTAGCACTGTACGCGCACAAAGTCACACTTGGTGGCATTTCCCCTCAGTATGGCGGAGCAACGCTGTTGAAGCGGAGTCATGATGGAGTCTTTCATTTATCTTCTCAATAGCTGTACAATATTTTAAAATCTTCTCACTTTGACGAGTGGAACAATGGAACCAATGGAACATATTGGAAAATCCTGGTCACGGCGAATGCAAACACAAGTCATGGCATCCGCACTTGTCCGTTTGCGTGAGCAAACTATAACCAACAGATAATATGTTCGCCTGACTGATTGGGTGATTGATGGTGGTCACATGATTTATTTCATTCTCGTCGCCTCTGTTGTACTCTGAGGTATTCACTGGAAAAGTTGCACCAACCACCAATATCCACCAATTATCCAAATTATAAAAGCAATAATTTGGATTAATTGGTGGATATTAAAATGAGAAGAAAATTGCCTGACAAGATAAAGAAATTCTCAAAAGATAATTTTTCGAGATTTAAGAACACTGATATCTTAATAACAAGATTGGAATTTTTGCAGTGTAAGTGGCGAACAACTACTTCTTCTAGTATGGTCATTTGGATCGTTGACGTTTCACCGGTTGGTGTCGACCACAGCGCCACTTCCTACAGGAGAAAATAGAAACTGATGCGCAACCGTGCTGTGTTTAGTGGTTCGCGTGTTGGATGACAACATCCGTGATCGACTGATCGCGGGTTCAGTCCTGACCGGGAGCGCTGGTGTTTTTCAGATGTAGATAGTAAGCTTAGGTTATAGGCTTTCTGTTTTTGTTATATTGAAGTGAATTTTAGTGGTACAGATAATTAATTTCGGAATTTATAAAGGTAAAATTGGGCGACGATATTTAGTTTCTCGAACTTTATTCAAAAATACGGTTTTATCTGATGGGACTTATGAAAGCAATACCCGGTAGTCCTGACTGATTTAAACTGCACACTTTGAATTTCATATTTACGAAATCTTGCCACAAGATTTCAAATCCAGAAATGGTGACCCGTTAGCTAGTTAGTGCTAATCCGTTTTGGTGTTGGTCTCAGGCGGCTACACTGCTATACGGAACGTGTACAATATTCTATGTACACATGGTTCGACGAAAACCTTTGTATATGGAGGTGCGCAACGATGTGGCGAATAAATCATATTTGTCAAATCGATAAATTTGCCAAGTCCGGAATTGGTGTACAGCGCAGACGAGCAGTATTTGGTGATCAATAATGGTCATATAGCATTCCAGATAAATCTTTTACGCTGTATCCTCAATGCAGGCATTAGATTCCAAGTACGTTTCTAGACGTATACATGTGTATACGAGGGATTATACGCAACCACACCATTTCACAGCTATAGTCTGGAAGATTCAGCCTAGTTAACTAAATCTTCGCATTTTATGCAGTGCTATGTGCTTATAAAATAACCCCTGAATTGCGTTCACAAGTCCACGAAGCGTCTGAATTACTTGAATGTCGACTTGCACATAAAATATCTTGTTTGCCGCCTTATTGTCTACTAATTAATTGTTTCATTTGAGAGTCTCCAATGAGTATGTGGTTTATTTGCAAATATATTAGTTTTGCAATCATGCATGTATTCGCTTAAATGAGTTAAGTGTGTATAGCCACCGAGGATATTGTTCAGAATTGATCACGTCACTTAACTTGTGCATGTTGTCTATATTGCAAACTAAACTGTTTGGGCTTTCTATAAGTCATTATTGACATTGAAACGAACACAACAACCGCAAGCACCACCTTTACACCTAATCGGGATAAGCTATCTATTATAATCGGGTTAATGACAACAGACGATCCAAATTTGCTTTGGCCGTGACTTGCACTGTTGAACAACACGCCTGTTGTCACGCCACAGCTCTATTAGCGTTTTCAGATTGGGTTGGTTACGTCATGTCCAGTACACTCTTAAAGCATGTTAGGACATTTCTCGATGCGCTGATGCCGCTCTGTGAATTGTAGTTCAAACCAATCAAACGAACCCCAACGAATTCATGAAACTGAGTACTCTTAGAATTTTTTTTCCATTGACGAAGTTTTGAAAAAATTCGGGAAGGAAATTTTACGTGATCAGTGTTGCAAAAATTGCGGATCAGCGGCCATAAAGTTTCTACTGGGGGAAAAAGCAGCTCACGACTTTTGTCAAAAACTATAATTGTCAAGTATTCCGCTCATTAAATTTAATTTATGGATTAGGCAACATAACTAAATGAGTTCTTGGAGGAAGTGTTTCATTACACAAAAAAAATTATCGTGTGTACTAAATATTTAAGAATATCGTAGGTTTAAAAAAAAACGATAAAAAGCTTTGAGAAATTTTTGTCATGACTTCGTTATACTTTTTCTGTTGTTGATGCCGTTTCACTTTTGTTAGTGTTTGGACGAAGAGCAAGAGAGAGAGAGAGAAATATAAAAAATAGGGACCACAAAAAATGGGGATCGTAAATTACTCGCTGGATGCTAGCGGGGGTCCGACAAGAAGAGAGAAAACAGCCCCCGATGCCAGTGTGTTTGAAAAATAGCCACCATTCGAAGGCAAGTAGAGGCAACTGACACCTGTTGACTGTTCTTTAGATAGGGCGTGGCGAATATTTTCATCGCTAGGCTCGCGTCGTTGTGCTTCGAATTAAGAGATTCCGCTAATTTGACAAAAAAAAATTATTCGATCGACCTCTCTCGAATAAGTTTTGACGAAGCATCACAACCAGTTCAGTAGAAAAAAGGTTACAATACTAAATAGGTTACAAAGGCTAGTTTACAATAGAAAAAATTCAATTTCTGAATAATTATTCACGCTTTTGTTGGAGTGGTCTATTTATGGGCGATTGGCGACATCATCCCTAAACGCGACACCGCGACACCACGACCCCTCAATAATGTTCTCTGGACTCTCAGCAAGTGAGGACTCGCTCCAAATGTCAGGTGAGCTGAGGTGGTTAAAGTATGCCTCCCTTCCCCAATACCTTTTCATTAGCGAAGTGGAAGGGGTGGGGGGAGAGACACTCTCCCCACTAAACATTATTTGGAAGCACGGGTGGGGAAATTCTCATGCACCAGAATGCAAACAACATTGCGAACACGCGTGTCTTCGTGTGCGTCGCGATTCTGGAAACTTGAAAACAACCTGCGAAAACGAATGATGTTCACCGTGCATTCACCGTGCACTGCGAACACCTTTTTGCCCATTTGCTGGCTTGGAAGCTGCTCTAGCCTCACTCACACACTGTGGGCTTGTATGTGGCTTGGCTTGAGTTTTGCTCCTTACCTGTTTTCTCCTCTTTTTCGCGACGAGGGTGACTGCAAGGTTGTTGCTCGTCTGCAGCAACACCACCACTGCAACCGACCGTCCCAGGGGTCGGCAACCTTTTGGCGGGGGCAACCAACTTTAACCGAACTAATTAGGCCTGAATGATTATTGATTGCCGCCGGTGCACACATAGATTTTGAATAAGTCACTGTCACACACGTTGATAATAGATTTGGTTACCCTGCCTGCCGGCTGATGGGTTAAAGGTGGCCCGGAGACTTGTATTTAACTGGGGCGCGTCGTCTTTAGAGCTAATCGGCCGGAAAGTTAACGTGTTTATGATTGGGTGTACTTCAAATCTTGCGTGTATTTTAAAAAGTATTTTTTTAGAGCGTCTCCATTTGGCTGTTTTACAGTTGTTGGAAGTTTGTGTTCCGTGTTTTCGTTAATTATCCGATCATAAATCATAATAGCAGCCGTATTATTGATTGTTAATATGCTTTTTGATTAGAATGGGTTGAGATTTTTTGTGCTGGTTGTCGACACGCTTCATCCCGAACACCAAAAGGGATCAGCTGGAGAAACCAGCCACCATGGACTAATCCAATCAGCTATGACAATAATTTCGAAATTACACCAATTTGAATGAGAAATGCTCGACAGCCATTTGAACGAGATTTGTTCGAGTCCGAGTTTTTTCACCCTCTTTGCAATCATTGGCATGACGTCACTAATCAAGAATTTTGACTGGACACCCAAAATGGAGACTGGATTCGATACCATATTGGTTGCCTCCATTTTCCCCACCCTAACACTTAACAGTTTTGATTTCGAAGTACTTTCATATGGACCATATTTGATTTCGAATGGACTTGCGCGTCCTTAAAAAAAGTGTGCAACACTTGGCCTTATTTACTTCAGTTCACTGTTCCAGACCATTTATCACGATATTGTTACAATCGCCTGCCACCGTGCAACGAAAATCCGATTGAGAAAGACCTCTGACAATTTATTGGAGGCCCGTGCCCCAAGATCGACTATTTGCCTGTCGAATTATAGTAGTTGTTGTAGCGCAGCGGCTACCGGTTGCAAGACCCCCGGTGCCTTACAATTTGCGAATGCCACAGGTATGGAATCATAGGCGAAGGGGGGAATATATGGTGGAATGACCGATCGCCTCCTAAGAGCTTCAGCACTACTTATTCATCTTATCGAGCATGGCATCGATACACACTTACTTGCCGTTACCAGCAATCTTCGACCCACTGGGTACAGTTCGCTGCATCTGAAGTTCAAGTTTGCAAACAACTTAATTTTATCATCGAATTTTAAGTTTCATTAAACAAAAATTCCAAGACAAAGCGATTTTTTAATCGTGGAGGGTTTGCGTAAAAATTAATTTTCTAAATTATTGAAGTTCTCTCGTGTCTTCAAAGTTTTATTTTCACCGCTTCTTGAATTTTTCGTTATATTCAAGGAAAAGGGAAAATCCCGATTTGCCTTCGAAATTGGGATCTCAGGGGGATGAAATTGGGGTGGAGGATTCGAAGGCTACGCCAATTCACCCATGTGGTTTTGTGTGTGGGTTTGGTCTGGGTGCAGGCCTATACTTCGTGTGGCGGGGGAGGGGGGGGGAGGGGGAGAATAAGAAAGAAAAATTGGAGGGGGTGGGGGCTGTTGAAATGAGGCGGAGGAGGGAGGTGGAAGGGGAATCGCCGTCCAGCCAGTGGAGGTTTTCTCGAAGAAGGCCGGTCTTTCTTACCATGGCCCACTACCTGCCTCTGTTAGTGACCTTGCCTCTTTCTTTATCAACTTGTATTTTTTTCACCACCTTTTGAACCAACCATCCTCTCCGTATTTATTTTCCTGTGACCCGAGTTCAAACGGGCAACGTATATCCTTGATTTCTACAACAAAGAAAATACGCTAACATATCGCCTGGACACTGCTGAGGAAGAAACAACTCTCTGGAACGGAACTGGAGGACAGCAATGAATGTGATGCACCTGGATGGAAAAATCTACGTGAAAAAAAAAATCCTGTTCTGCATTTTTTTTTGGTTGCAAATTGAGCTCTACGTTGACGTTTCTTAGCAAGAGGGGGCTTTGTTTTTATTGGTGCGCGCTGAGAGCCTGCTTTTCGAACAAGCCGTTGGGATCACGGGCTCTCCGGAGGATTTTTATATATGCCTATCTCTCTTTGCCTCTCTGTGTTCAGGGCCTCCCTATCTACCTGTCTGCCACCTCTTGCTTTGATTTGGCATCCAGCTCGCGCCGTGCTATTGCTCAAACACAGTGGGCTTGTTTGTAGCCTGGTCCGTGCGCTCCATGCTTTGCCCTCTGCCAGCACCTCCGCCCCATCTCCCGTGATGCTCAAATATCTCCCGCTAAATGGGATGGTCAGAGTGGCCCCTCCCTTCTGACAATCGAAACAAAATAGTAGTTTGTTATTCTTCTTGTCGGCGCAACTGATTGGTTGGCACTTGAAGTTTGTTGGTGTTTGGTGAAATTATTTTTTAACGCTTGTTCAATTTATTTTATTGTGTCACTAATGGTACGGTGATTCCGGAACAGCCATCCGGGATCACGTCACGCACAATACTTGTCAAAGCATAAGTGTACAAACACGGGACAGACCCGTGGAGAATCGGCAACGAGCTGGCGAAACTCCATTAATGAAATAAAAATAATAAACTGCATTTTGTGAAACTGTACATCACCAGACAGAACAAATTACGATTTCGAGATCTTACCTACAAACTACAATAGCGTTTTCAGTTCTCCCTCATCTTGTACTCCGTATTTATCATAGCGTTGTATTTGTGGTGGTTCTGCTTATACGCAACTCCGCTTTTAAGGTGCTGTCTGTAGTAGTCATCACTCGATGTATATGCCTTATTGGTACAATACTTGTCAATTGTGGTTATAGTGGCTGTTCTAGCTGGTCTGTGTTTCGACTCCCCTTGTGTTTCAGAAAAACATGGCACCGCTACGCCAAATGGAAGATTTTGCCTGTAGACAGTGGAATAGCCTGACTCCTGACTGAAGAGTCTCAAATCCTAAACCTGTTAATATAGGGAATTCTATCTTTGCTCCTAATTGGTTTCTCGACCCCCGCTAGAGCTGCTTGCGGGAACATATTGTAATTGCAATTATGTGAATTTGTTGAGTTAGGTAGGTACACTGTACCTACCTTAGTACCACTGTACTTAGGTTATGGTTAGTGCATGGTTAGGTTGGTGAGGCAAGACAAGTTAGATAAAGTAAATAAGTTTCATATAGCATTTGTAGCGGGGAGTAATTCCGCGTCTCGGCAATGACGAGTTTCCCACATCTGACGCTGATCGCAATTCGCAATCGCAATCGCAGCCATCCAGAGAGCCGCAGATGATTCGGATGGCGTATCATCCGCGAATGATACACGGAAAATAAGTTTGTTTTTGCTGATAAAAGGGAGAGGTGGAGGGGGGGGGAATATATTGATGCACCGGACCCATCTTTCTTGAGCAATTCCTATGTACGTCTACGTGCGTCTTTGGTCTGGCCGTCTCGCCTTTCGCGAAACCCCCACCTTGCCATCCATCCCTCTTCGTCTCTCTTCTACCTTTCGAAAGACTGACTACTGCACGGAAAACCCACCGGGGGAACGTTTTTGTTGGAGGGAATGATGATCGGGGTGGCATTCTCCCGCTGGGCAATCGCCAAATGCGAGTAACACAAGAGCAAGTTTTCATGTTTCCCGTTCTTACCCTCAAACCGAGGAGGCACGGCCGCCTACTATGCTGTTGTTGTACGATGTACTCAGTCACGAAACTGAATGTCGTCTGACTGACTCTCAAACCTCCCGTGTGAACACTTGGTTGCGAGCAAACGAGAAACGATTAAACGATTACAATAAGGATTTTATTATTGTATGATTCACTTTCTATGGTCCTTTCCAGAGTATCAGTTAATAAATTAAGTCGAACGAATCAATGTGTATCTTGTTTGTCTTATCCTGATTCTGGTCTGAAATCTTGAAATAAGACTAAAGAGTCGTTGTTATAACGAATTAGGTGGGTATAACTTTCAGATGTTCCAAACGGCATGTTTTTCTCACCTCTCACTAGATGGCGCGTTCTGTGTGAACTCTGGGAAGTTTATGGAATGCCCTACCTTCAAAAATGAATTTAGGTTAGCGCCACTTGCCCACTTCAGACAGTTCAAACGAGAGAAAAAAAACAGTTAACAAATCTATGACTTTTTTAAAAAAAATGCCATTTCAGTGGTCCTTTCCACATGTTTCTATTTCCACTACTTTTGTGTCAGAGAACAAATACGGTATTCCAGGTAGATACGCCAACTTAAACCACAAAGTGTATAATATTAGAGGATCATTTTGATTTAGATAGCATTTTGGTGGAACAAATTATTTCGGCCCCGACTCAAAGTCAAATAATTCTGTACATCGACAGATAAGTTTGAGCAAAAACTGTTAACGCACGGGCAGCTTCAAAAATTGACGAGGCAATATCTCTCGTCCGAAGGTTGGTAATTGCCTTCGTAGTGAGGCCGGGTTCAGGCGAGACCACTAGCGGAGGCCCAATTATCGGGGGGTGTTTAGTGTTGAGATACCTGCCGCCGAGTTAGAAGCCGCCCGATTGGGCCATTAAAGCGCGAGGGGTCGTGTTTTTTCTAAAACTCTCAATTGATTTCGCGCGTGAAGCGTGTGAAAGACTGGCTCAACAGTGGCCTGTCATAAATAAATCAAGTTCGTGCCTTGATTTTCCGGCCAGAACCTCAAGCTGTGTCACCCAAAAGACAAAATTCTAGAAAATCCTGGATATAACATGCCTGATTGGGGGCAACATTATAGGCGTGTCGCGCATCTGCAGAGGAGGAGTTTACTAACTCTGGTGAAATAAATCGCATACGGACCACGAACTGAGAATTAAAAATTGCCGTTCGGATTTTACATATTTTCCTCTTGTGTTCCCCTGTTTCATTATGAAGGGCATTGTAATGTTAATATCGGGGAAATTGTGAGTTTGGCTCCGTGTAGGTGTTATAGACGTTATAGGTACGACCCGTCGTGGCGCAGTTGGTTAAGCAACGGTCTGTGGTTCGGCGGTCCCGGGTTCGATTCCCGGCGCGGGCTTTGGCTCGGGGTACTGGTGAAAATGTGCCTC